>CM043725.1:11957664-12090554 GCA_023969325.1 Oryzias curvinotus
AATCCTAACAAAATAATCATAAAATAAAGGCCCATTTAGAAGATCATCTCGCTCTATGTTGCAGCTCGTTACAACGGTTCTTCGAACACGGCCTGCGACTAATGATGATGTCACACTATTTGATTGGCTGTACGTTGGTCCGATAACAGGTAAGATAGTGATTAGTCTGGACGACTTACGGTAAAACCATAGAAAAAGAAATTGGAAGTTCCAACAGTAAGATCACAATGGATTAATCCAATGCTTCTAAAATAGTGGGGCGTGCCCCCCAGGGGGGGCACGGTGCGATGCCGGGGGGGGGCGCGTGGTAGTGGCGGTTTTAGGCACAGGTAATACGGGCAATTGTATGGTGCGCAAATTTAACGTGGGGGCGGCGGTGACAGTGGCTCAGTGCTTGGAAAAAAATCTGCGCCTCTATTCGGTTCCTATTATCTGTTCTATCACATAGTTTACAGCCTGAAACCGTGAATCCCCGTCCCTGCAGCCGCGTGCTCCCGTCTCCTGTCACACGCGGCTGTTTGACACACACACTCACTGTGTGCGTGTGGGGGGGTATGGGGGGGGGGGGGGGGGGGGTTAGGGGGGCGCGAAACATTTTCTTTTTCCTAGGGGGGGCCTGGCAAAAAATAATTGAGAAGCACTGGATTAATCCGTGAGCACGTTTTAGCAAACAGTGCTCACGGTTTATTAGATATTTTTTTTTTTTTAGCTATTGGCACCTGGAGGGCTCAGTACATTTCTCCATGCAGGGCCAAAAACGTTGGTTGGTAGCGATCCAGGAACTGGTGGAAATAGCTGTAAAATAATTCTTAGCAGCCGGCAAGGAAGCAGATGGCCTGGCATGCTCCTCATCTCTGCTCCCCTCCTCCCCCATAGCACCTCCTTCGGACGCAAAATTCTCATACAAGCGTCTTGAGTTGTCTGGGTTTTTGTGATGAATTGGAAGAGTCACGTGACCGAATACGTGAAATGGCGAATAGTGAAACCCGAATAAGCAGAGGTTATATATTGTATTTTTTCGTTCAAATTATTTTGAATCAGGAGCAGACAAAAAAAGGCAGTTTGAAAAACCCTGGTTACGTACAAAGTACAATCAGCGGGCTACAATGTTCCTGCTCTGCTCCATTCTGAAGCATCCACCTGTAGACCAGTGTTTTTCAACCTTTTTTGAGCCACGGCACACTTTAGCCTTGACAAAAATCCCGCTCAGTCTGTATTGATCGACAGCCGCCCCCGCCCCCCCGAATCTCACGGGCATTTTCATGATAATTGTGGCAGAAAAAGCTGGAAGTTGCAGCTGTTTTTTCTAAAAGTTGAATTAAAAGTTAAGTTAAAAGATTCAAAAACTGTTTGATGTGTGTTCCTTGTTTAAAGACATTAAGAGGACAGGCTCATTGTGCGCTAAGACAGTCATTCTAACCCAATGCATCATGGGAGATGTAGTGCCGTAAATCCGCCGACCGCAGAAAGACCAGCTTCTCTGAGCTACATGGTTTTCTTCACTTGTTCCACGGTCTGACACCGAATTCTGTGGAAAGCTACACCGCTAAACACAAGCTTTAGCTGGTATTTTTGTTAGAACTGAGAGACTTTTTTAGCTAAATCTAAACAAGGAAGTGAAGACTTTAACCACTTCTGATTGGTCAGACTGATGACATGTGATTCAGCCTTCAAGAATGATTGGTGGAGACAGTTAAAGGGGTGGCACTTTCCCGCAAATGGGTATAGCTGCAGCTAAATCGCGGTACCGTCATTCTTATCAAAATGTATTTAATAGAATCAAATAAACACAAAGAAAAAATTATTTTATGATCTTTTATATTCCTAACTACTCAGTGTTTTATCAGGGTTTGTTTGGATGAACAAAGAGCTGATTTCCTGGAGATGGGAAATGTTGTTAGATCAGTTAATGAGGCCAATTTCCCACGGCACACTTGACCATCTCCCACGGCACACTAGTGTGCCGCGGCACACTGGTTGAAAAACACTGCTGTAGACGACTAGATCCATGTTTTTGTTTTCCTTATCTGGGCTGGAATCTGGCTCAAAACGGTTCAGCTGGATAGCTCCAATGTTGCTCACCATTTTTGTTGCACCGCTCACGTTAAGTAGGGGGTGTGAGCAGCTGTAAACTACTGGGAAGGACTGTATACAAAGAGATCATAGGAAATGATCCACAACTCAGGGGTGAATTTCTAATGAACTCCTGTAGAAACTTTGTCCTAGAAAACAAAACAGTTTTTCTGACTTTGGTTAAAAACTGTGTTTAAAAGACCACTAACAATGCTTTTAAAATTGCTCAAAAGATGATCAGGTTGGGACTTTAACGAACCCTAACCCTTCTCCAGAAAAATTGGGGCTCGTTTGCAGCAGGTATGGCATGATGGGACTGTGACATCTGCTGAAAAGTCATCTGCTAGAGAACTAAACAGCTACAGGCAGATGTCTGTTGGATGAATATCTCATATCTATAGATGTAAAATAGCCATGATTTAGCTGTCTAATAGATGTCTTTGTGCCTAATGTGAAGTGGATATCATCAGATATTCAAACAATTGACGCTTTAAATAATTCTGAATACAAATGCATCATAAATGTGAGCCTTGAGATGCTACTGTTCTTTTCTTAATATTTTTTTAATCTGAAGTTGGAGCTGTACCATCCTCTTCATCCCTGAATCCAGGTGTTTTAATTGATAATAAAAACTGCATGGGTTACCTGCCCTCCTACAATAAACAGATCAAACTGAAGAGCTGGTGTTGGTTTCTGATAAGTATTCCACCTTTGCAACAAGATTTTTCCTATATTATCTTGCTGGATGTCCTATCAGCAATCGGCGGTAATTGTGAGCAATTTAATCGGTTAGTTCAAAAGGGGCCCAACACAATTTTTTTAAATAGAGATATTATACATGGTCTATGGTCTTCAAGGGAAAAGCTATCTGATTAAGTGCAAAAAAGTCCCAAGTCTGTTGTAATGTATTGACTATGCTTGACATTCAAAATGCATTCATGCAAATTCCTGGACTTGGGCCTCTCTTGCATGGGTTTTGCTTTATCCCATAGATGGCAGCAATAGTTAGCCAATATGGCAGCACCCCTGTTTAATTCAAGAAGGGCCCAAGTCCAGAGACTTCAGTTTGCTAGTCCTCTGAAATGATAAAAGTGAGGTGCTTCATATTATAACATTTGTAAGCTATGAACTGGTGCTAAATCTGGGTAAAGTATCAATCATTTGGTGTAGCCTCCCTTTAAGCTATGCAATTAAAATCATTTCCTGGAAAAACAAACCTCTTGGACTTGGGCCCCTTTTGAACTAACCTACTCAATTATAAAGGAAAACACTGAGTTGATCAAAATCCAGGGTCTGCAGCAGTCAGAGGGCAAAGCCAGACATTTATTATTGGAAAAAAAAAACTTAGATTTTCCCAAACTTCCACTGGTATTCATGTAAACATTGAAACTGTGCTAGGAGCTTTGTGGTATGGGCTTCCATGTCTGAGCGGCCATATAAATGGCTGAACGGTTGTCTCTCTTTGGGAGATCCTGCACACGTAGGTCAAGCAGTTACTCATAGACTTCCAGATTGAAGAAAAGTCAAAAAGGAAAAGTAAGTTAACCCTTTTATGTGGTTCAGTTTGTGCCAAAAATATGTTTTTGGGCCCACTGTCTTTGTCTTTGTTATTGTCGTTACTTCCTGTTGTCTCACTACGTCGTCAGGAAAGTCCTTAGCAACCGTTGCTAGTGTCGTTAGCTTCGTCGTTCGTTTCCCTATGTCGTGTCGTTAGGTCTTGTTGTTTTTTCTAATTCTGCCAAAGTTGTCAGATAAGTACTTTCTACGGCCGGTAAATTGTAACACAGCACGAAAAGAACACGTTTATCTAAGCCGGTGCTTGCGTTAGCCATGACAAACACGTTTTTCTTTATTTTATTATTTTAAAGTCTTTTGAAAAATAACTGATCTTTATCAAATATGTTACGAGCAGACGGGCCCAAAAGAGCATTATACTGGTCCCGAGAGTGCCATCTCATGGTCAAATAAATACATAACAGATTAAAAAGAAAAGATCAAAATCCAGTCAAAGATTTTTACTGTTATTTCCATAATTAGTGACTCGACCTACAAAAATTTGAGAAAGTAACTCATCTAAGAGGTTTTGTAAGGCTTGAACACTCAAAAAGAAGAGACAAATGCCATTGTATTCATTAAACAACAACACTTTTAGTTATATTTTAGAAGACTTTGGACTACCAGAACTCAACTGTTTACGCAATTTACGTAAATCTAGCGGCTTCTGAAGCAGAGAAAAGCAGCAACACTTTACACTAGTGAAGTGTTTGTGCAGTCAGCTAATTCTTTTATGCAACACTGTAGCCGCTTTTCTCCACATAAGAATCTGTTGCAATAATGTCAAATGCATGAACGGTTGAAGAGTTTCCGTTTGTCAAAGAGCATGTGTTATTTAGATGTCGCCAGCGGCATCTCCAGTGTTAAAAGTGAGAACAGTGAGATTTTCTTTTTCCATGTACATCAGGAAAACCTATGGGCGAGGACATCACATTTATATCACTGCCCCAACTGTGGAGTTCCTAACATGATGTCTAACTCTGGCCTTATCTCATCTGTCATCCAACAACTTTTTTATCATTGGTCAATCTTTTGAGGTGCATATGGTTGCCTGGGAGATTAGAATTAACTGTATAACCAGAGATGGGAGAAGTGACATCTATGTATAATCTTTTTTTTTTTCAAGAAAACACTCACAGTAATAACAGAAAAATTGCTACCATTGCTGTTGGCTATTTGCTGTTAAAGGATGTTGATGCTCAATCCTCAGCTCAGGTGTCATTGGTGCAATGGGAAGGAAGTGAAGGCTTTACAGGAGTTTTGCAATTGAATTTGTCATGAAGTATGAATCTTCCCAGCTCAAAAACAGTATTCTTCCCTCTTGCAGAGTATGAGCCAACTTTAATTGGAGTCATCCAAAGTTCACCCAGTAAGCAGGGGCTTGGGCTCAGGGTCGCCCCCATTCTATCAAGAAACACGTCTCCTCATCCGCCATCTATGCTCCAAAGGATGAGTTCACTCAGAGATACTCAAAATGGGAGTCATGGTCTGCAGGACTAAGTTTATGTTCAAATGTACATACACTATTTTATCAAGAGTATTCACTCACCCATCCAAATGATCAGAATCAGGTGTCCAAATCACTTGGCGTGGCCACAAGTCTATAAAATCAAACACTCAAGCAAGTTCCTTGCTCCTTAATACGGGACGGCTGTGGTGCAGCAGGTTGGGCGGTCGACCTCTGATCAGAAGATTGCAGGTAGGAGAACTGCCCTGCCTACCCATGTGTTCAAGTGTCCGTGGGCAAGACACTGAACCCCACTTTGCCTCTGGTGGAAGGTTGGCGCCAGTATTCTGCAGAGGAGCCGCCATCAGTGTGTGAATGTGTGTGTGAAGGGGACTGTGACTGTAAAGCGCTTTGGGCCTTCAAATGAAGGTACTAAGCGCTTTACAAGTATACGCCATTTACTATTTAATATTCCACAATCAACTGTCAGCTCTATCATAACAAATTGGAAGTTTGGGAACAAAAGCAACTTAGCCACGTAAACTGATGGAGAGGGGTCAGCGCATGCTGAAGCACAAAGTGCAAAGAGGTTGCCCACTTTCTGCACAGTCAATTACAGTATGCAGAGAGCTTCATGGAATGGGTTTCCATGACTGAGCAGCTGCATCCAAACCACACCACTAAGTGCAATGCAAAGCATTGAATGCAGTGCTGTAAAGCACGCCGCCACTGGACTCTAGAGCAGTGGAGACGTGTTCTCTGGAGTGATGAATCACCTTTTTCCATCTGGCAATCTGATGGACGAGTCTTGGTTTGGAGTTTACCAGGAGAACGTTACATTTGGGACTGGATTGTGCTGAGTGTGAAATTTGGTGAAGGAGGAAAGTAAGGTCCATGAAGACAGAATGACAGAGTCGGGTGTGGATGAACTTGACTGGCCAGAACAGAGTCCTTACCTGAACCCAATAGAACACCTTTGGAATGAATTAGAGAGAGACTGAGAGCAAGACCTTCTCCACCAACATCAGTGTGTGACCTCACCAATGCACTTTTGGATGAATGGTTAAAAATTCCTATAATCACAGTCCTCAACCTTGTGGACAGACTTCCCAGAAGAGTACAAGCTGTAACAGCTGCAAAAGGTGAACTGACATCATATTGAACTCTATGGTATAGAAATGGGAGGGCACTTCAGTTCATATGTGAGTCAAGACAGGTGAGCCAATACTTTTGATAATACATACAGTGTATTTGAATCCAAGGTGAATGTTTTTTGATGGTCAGTAGCAAAGGTTTGACCAGTAAAATAATACAAAATATTTGCTCTTTTTAACGGCAAAAAGAAACATATTCATCACTGAAAATTGATGAAATGGTCTTTAAAGTCCCAGACAGATGAAAATAGGGTTTGGGTGTTTTTAACATCTTCTTGTTGAATTTTTCCGATGGTAAAGGACAAATCTAATAACGTCCTAGAAAACAACACAGGGTTTTTTGATTTGAGCTAAACACGACATAGTAAAAGATGATCAGAGTGGGACCTTAAAACCCAATTAAGCTTTAAAATGTCTGTGTTTATGTTTCTTTGGCATCCACCCACTGATGACTCTCAGTCCCCGTTTTCTGCTTTCTCAATCAAAATAGAGTTCTCCTTTTATTCCCATCAAAACAACATTGCGTTCACTCTCCATGCATCACTCCTCCAGCAGATTACGACTTTCACGTGTTTCCCTCCTGCAGAAAATATTCAGTCCCACCCGAGGTTCATCTCAGATGTCCCATGTAGATGGTTACTGGAATGACCCTCAGTCTGCAGAGACATTTGTTCATCCTCTGTCAACACCCTGCTAAGAACTTATTGTTAGATTTTCCAACAAAAAGTGAATCAACAAAGGTTTCAGCAGCTCTTTTTTTCTTCCTCCAGTGTCCTTCATTACAATGTGGGCGTGAGGGTGGAAGCAGCAAAGACAGCTCTCTGTTTGGGCTTGACCTCTGCAGCCACAAAAACCAGTATTGTGTCTGCGGATTGTCCGTGGGATGTCCCGCCCCGCTTCCATGTAACATGAACTCATCCAGATGTGCGGAGCAAGGAGTGTGAGTGAGAAGCCTGCCCTCGACTCAGGGAGAACGCAGAAATGGGTCGCCGTAAACGCTCCTCTGTCAGGCCTCAGAGCTCACGTTTATCTTTGCTGCTAAAACCGGGAGCGCATATCTTCCATCACCTCTCACACTCCGACAGGAGAAGTCTGCGCACAGAGGATGGAAAAAAATAGAGCCTGAACTAACTATGGAGGTCCTCAGAATAACACCCATATTTCTGAAGCATCACTTGTCACGCCTCGCCTCAAAGCGGTCCTGACGCACGCCGTCGGCAGAACAGGAAAGAGGTTAGCTGCGCAGGAAAGGGAGCAAACATCAACTCATCCTCTGGAGTTTTAACCTATTTCTGCAACCCATTTCTAGTAATCTCTCCCCCAGAGACTGCCTCTGATTTTCTTGAGGATTGGTGGGGGGTGGGAGGTGGGTGGCTGCTATGCCCCCCTCACTCCCATCCTCCTTCACCTTCCCTGCTTGCTCCCAATAAACTAGATCAGGGTGCTATTGCATAATAAAACCCTAATAAACCCCACTATTTGCTTCCTGTGCAGGTTCATGGTCTGGTTAATGAAGCTGCTATCAGCTCACAGAGCGGGACATGGTCTTATTAGAGCCAGTGGAATGCAGCAAGGCTCGCTGGATCAGAGGCCCCAGCTCATTAGGGAGCATCTGTGGCAGCACACAGACACGGGAGACTAGCTGGCTGATTGGATGAAGGCCTGCTGGCTGACTGGCTGACTGACCGACCACTTTTTTTTTCTGTTTTTACATATTTATTTGCCTCCATGCGTCTTGTTTACTCCAGTGCCTGTTTGTTGTTTCCAGCCAGGGTTGAGTCTTGTGAAAGGAACTGACAGCGAGGTGAAATGCTGCGATTAATCCTCTCTGTGTTTAATGTTCACTTGGCAACAACATCTTAACAATCGCCGGTTTGGAAAAAATGGCATTGCCTAATTTGCTGGGTGAGATTAGTGGAGCAGAGACGGGATGTCGTTGACATAACCTGATTTTTTTTCATTTGCCCACATGGGTCCGTGCAATAAACTCCCAACTAATGGAAGAACCTTTGAAAGGTCAGTTGTGTTTAAAGGGAAAAAGTGTCTCTGGTGGATTTTACTTTAATCGCTGAAAATTGTCATTGGGGTCAGGTGAACAAGAGCTGAATGAAAATAAACACAAAAGCTCAGAACCAATTATTTCTAATAAAAAAACCCCAGGATACATTTCTGAGGATTTGGGACAACCCACATTAGAATAGAATGCTATATATTATTTTTACATAATTCATGACATAAAATATAATCCTCAAAAATTCAGCGGATGAACCTATTGTGTCCCGTTTGAGAAAAACAGAGCTGTGTGTTAAAAAAAAAATGTTTCAGGCTATGATTTCAGTAAATTATTTAGTCTTTTAACCACATCTTAAAACAATAAAGCTGTTTAAAATGATGCAATTTTGTTTCTGTGCTTCATCAGATGAATAGAGTGGGGTGGGGGGTGTGGGGGGGGGGTCAGCTAGGACCTCCAGGATAAACAAGAGGGAGGCAGCTGAATGATGAAAACATGAAAGTAAACAAAAGCTGTGCTAACTAGACAAACAAACATTATCAACAAACTGTAAAAGAACTTAAACTAGTAGCAAGCATACAATAAATGTCCTTTTTTTGCAAAGGGAAATGATAAAGTGAGGAAAATAGAAAAGGATATTACTGTATGAACATCTCTTTGACTCTTAAGTTATTTCTAATTGGTTAATATTTTTAGGGTGTACAGAGGTTTTACAGAGTTCAGCATCATTCTGGCTGTATTTACATTTGTTAACGGTTTCCAGTAGTCGACAGTAAAAACTGTAAACAAGGGTTTTTACAGTGTTTTCTGCCAGCTGTTGTTCACAAAAACACACACAAGCTACCTTTGCTTTCCCATGAGGACTCAGTCCAGTCGGGTGTGTGATCCGATCCAAAATAGCATGGAACCCCCTGCTGGTAGGTAAAAGAGTCCTTTGGGGGCGTTTGAAAGTCCTGCTGATTGTCATTGACAAAAAAACTCCACAATTCTCTGGTGTCTTTACTATTTGTTGTTTGGGTACACACAGGAAGTGTCTTACTCAGTGAGCCAATTGGCGTGCATATACTAATTAGGCATACTTAAATATGCAAATTTACCATGGAAATACAATCATCACATAACCCTGGTCTACGTGAGTCAAATGTCAGACTCATTCCAGAGAGCTGCAACTTTCAAAACCTGCTCTGTTGTTTCTTAACATGGCGGTCGTAGCATTAGCTTTGCTGTTGTGAGAACTAATATGTCTGCAAAACAAATAACACATTGCTGCTGTTCTCTGTTTGTATTCCACCAGAATAAAATTGTGATAACTTTGGATACCCAGAGTAAATCAGGCTTTTTTGGGATAATTCTACTTATATTTATCTGATGTCACAATATACCTTAAGGTAAATTCCTGACGAGGTGGGCATTATCAGAAAAGTTTTCACCGTTAGCTCTGATCATTAAATAGGTATCAACAAACAAACAAACTATTTCTTCCATTAATAAATAATAACATTTTGTACTGGTCTAAACACATATTCTCTCTGTATTAAGCAACGGGTGAGCAAGACTCTGGGATAACCTATGCTCATCTATGTTCCAAGTTTCTGTTGTTCTGGTCACCCACTTGTGTTTAGACCTGCACAAAACATTCAGGCTATGTGAAGAGAACCTCCTTTGAGGGGCTCATTATCACTGTCCAGTATCACTTTTTAATGGACACCCTGCAGCCAATTAGGATCGAGTATTCTCCCGGACCATGGTATGATTTTTGTTATCGTATAAGACATCGGATTATCCTGAGTGTCTACAATGTTACTTGAAAGAAATTTAATAGCTTGAAAAATTAGATATTGATAGTGCTTGCCCCACCCCTATGGCTATATTGGCCTATCACAGTATAGGTATTTATAACATCAGATGTACTGAAAGTTTTCCTTGAAAAATTGTAAAAAATCCAATCAAGATCAATCAGTGACAAAGTATCAGTCAGAAATGGTGAGGATTTTCAGTTTTACATCAAAGAGTCACTATGTCAATGTTAATGTTTTTCCTAAACAATTCTATATATGAACTCCAGCCACATATATAAATAAGCATCGCTTGTTTTGATGAACTAACCACCTTTTTTTTTTTTTTAACACAGAATATGACACCTAAAGAACATGCACTCTTTGACATACCACACATCTTTGACCACTTCCACGATCAATGCGAAGAACAGTGGCTTTTTATGCTGTTTTTGCACCAATATGATACATAATGTTTGGCATAACGGAGCAAAGCCACTTTTCCTCGCATTAGAATCAGCTGATTCACATTGATCACGTAAGCACTTAACTATTGTAAAGTGTTGCATATCAGCACAAAGCTGCTTTTCTCCGCTTCAGAATCCGATAGAATTTTATTTCCGTATCGGTTAAAGAATAGGAGTAGTTGAAAGAATGTTAAAGGGTTAAACTGTTCAGAACAAAGGTTGCTCCTAAGTGCTTCTAAAAGCAAATAATAGCCCCTACAAGAACAGCAAAGTCCCATCAAGCCAGAGGTGGAGGCTGGGATGTCTTCACAATATCCAGTGTGAAGTCAACTCTTTAGTCACAGACATCAGGAGGAGAGATTTCTGTATCAATCCAGCGACTGAAGCGTTTTGAGCTGTGAGCGAATCTGCGGATGGATCTGTGTTTGACTGACGCTGTAACTGGATTCTCAGAAAGATTAACTGTCTAATTTTCCCCTCAGGACACGCTGGCTCAGAAAAAAACCCAACGTCTGCGCGTCTTTCAGTAAAATTTGATGGATGGGGGTAATAATGCGTGCATTTTCAAAGCCTCTGCCTTTTTCTAAAGCATTATCATCATGATTCATGTGTTGCTTTCAGACCAGCCTTTTGTGCAGATTTTCCTGAAGGATAGTGTCTTTTTTTCCCTCCCTTGTCTGTTTAAGTTTTAAATGTCTGACACATTTTAACCCCTTGCATAGAAAAACAACATCCCTGCTGATGAACTCCTTCATAAACCATCAGTGTTTGATCAGAAGAGGCCTGGATCGCTGACTGTCAGGGTTCGTTACAGGCTTCTTCCAAGCAGCAATAACAAAAGAGTGACTGGAAGAGAAGTTAAAGGAGCCACTTGGGATGAAATGGCCGAATGTTGACTGGGGAGTAGACAGAGAAGGACTTTGGCGAAGGGAGTCGCTCTGGAAACCTGATAGCTCTGTCTGGAAGACGCAGAGAGGGGAAGGAAGCCTGCAGGCGGCGGCAGCAAGGAAGAGTACCATACTGGGGCCTTTATTTTTTTCAGGAGGGAGAGTCTGCCTCCGCAGGAATCCAGGATTGCATCCTCTTTAACAAGAGCGTTGTTATCCCACAAAAAAAAGCTGTTCTGTCAGGAATGGTGGGTTTGCACAAAGCCAGCTGATGAGGATGCAGATGGGAAATGATACCATCCATCCATCCATCCATCCATCCATCCATCCACTTGCGCTCATCCGGGACCGGGTTGTGGGGGCAGCAGTCTAAGCAAAGATGCCCAGAGTTCCCTCTCCCCAGTACAGGTCGACCGGAAAATAGACAGTTTTGCTTTCTCTCTTCACCACAACGGACCAACACAGCTAACCCATAACTACGGATGCTGCTCCAATCCGCCTGTCAATCTCGCGCTCCGGTCTTCCCTCACTCGTGACCAAGACCCAAAGATATTTAAACTCCTCCACCTGGGGCAGGGACACTCCACCCACTGAGAGATAGCAGACTCAGAGGCTCCTTAAGCAAGTACCCAGTTACGTCGCTCATATTGGTGTCACCCCATGCCTGGGGTTGGGGCTCATAGGTGAGCGCCTGGTGACCTGGGCTCTTCCCACGGGCCCCAGTTGGGCCCAGCCCGAAGGAATGACGTGGGACCACTCTCCCATGAGCCCACCACCCGTAGGAGACCTCAAAAGGGGCCGTTGCAATGTTGTTTGGGTGGCAGTCAAAGGCGGGTGCCTCGGCTGCCCAAACCTCAGTCATGGAACTTAGCTTTTAGGGCATGGGAGTGAAGGAGTCTGAGCTTGTGCGAGAGGTTGAGAGGTACTGGTTAGATATAGTTGGGCTCACGTCCACACACAAAATAATGTGTCTCTAGATAAAACAACACAGCACATTTTAGAGTAGCTTTTATTGTGGCCAGACTGAGGCACACCTGTGAAACAATCATGCAATCTCATCAGCATCTTAAAATGGCACACCTTTGAGGAGGAATGGATTATCTCAGCAAAGGAAAAGTGCTTATTATCACAGATTTAGACAGATTTGTGAAAACAATTAGAGAAAAATGGTTATTTTGTGTTTTTAGAAAATGTTTCAGATCAGTTTCAGTTCATTTCAGGACAAATGGGAGCAAAAACTAAAGTGTTGCGTTTATATTTGTATTCAGTGACTTTTCACATGTTGGTGCTCCTCTTTCCTTCTTTGTTTTTGGAGTCCGGATAGAAAATAGTGTACTGCCTTCCCACTCCGACGACAGGTTTTCATTTTGCAGGCTGGTTATCTTCAGCAGACGTGAATTAGGATGTTTGTTTTCTTTCCATCAACAGGCATTCGGGGCATGTGCTGCCTTTTTCGTGCCTATATTTTTCGGGGAAGTCACGGGAAGGGGTCGCTTCTTTCAGCTACTTCTCCACGCGTTTCACTCCTCGTCTTTCCCATGTTGGACCTCTTGCACCAAATTCCACACATGCCTTTAATTTGGAGCGAGGCGGTTCAGGAGTGAAGTTATCTTGGAGTTGTGGAATTTTCCACTCTTGGTTCCGACGTGAGCCCCGAAGCAATTAAAGACGAAGAGATGTAGGTTTTTTGTTATCAGATTGGAGGAGCGGGCAGCAGCTTGCTGACTGAAGGGAAGAGCTGTTTGCTCCTGTTTGCTGGAGCCTTTTGTTTACGAGCAGAACAGGGAGATGATGATTAAAGGTGAGGGGTGAGTCGAGGAATGAATGCCGCTCCCCGTGGAGGATGAACTCAGAAAAGATAGGAGAGGGAATATTTATCCTGACCCAAACGACCCCAGCTGTTATCTCACTCCCACCCTCAGTCCCTCGTTGAGAAAGGGTCTGCCCCTGAACCCAAACCTTAGGATCCCTGTTGCTTCAGATGAAGCTTCGACACTGGGACAGTCTGGCAGATGATTTCTTAATATGAAGCTTTTCTTTTTTTTAAAACACAATATTTTCTAGAGTAAACAGAAGTAAATATTGAAGTAAAAAAATAAGATGGACAGATCCTGTGGTCATGTGACCATCTGGTTTGAGTCAAGCCTATTTAAAGCCAGTTTCTCAGCTCTGGGTCGTTACCACCTCAGCTGGTTATGATGTCATTGAACGCCTTCTTTAAAACATGGGTACTTTGGTGAGGCTTGAACTATGATTTCCACCTTAAATATAACATATAACTATAACAAAAGAATGAAAATTTATCTTCAAAGCAGATTTTTAGGATATATATAACACGAGTTGGGAAAAAAAGGTTTTTAAGCCACAGTTTATTTTGGGTGTTTTGCATTAGATTAAACAGAAACTAACGTGTAGTAACTGGCCACCTAGTGGTCATCTGGTAAACTGATTTCATTCTATTACCTTAATATTCAAGCCAGCCTTTAAGTCTGACTCTGATAATATTTTGATCTATTGTAAAAGCGTTCCCAGTGGTCATGATTCGAACATTTTTTAGCTTAAATCACACAACTTGTGTGATTTTCTAGGATATGGTCTCTGCAGAACAGCCGGAGTTCATTAGAAATTACTCTCTAAATTGTTGGTAGGGAGTAAGCACGCCCTCTTCCCATCATCCATTTGTGTAGATTCTCTTCTGCTAGCTTACAGACGCTCACAACCCCAACCTAATAATACGGGTGCAACAAAAAGGGCGAGCAATAATGGAGCTATCCAGCCGTACAGTTTTGATCCAAATTCCAGCTCAAACATGGAAAATAAAGACGTACATGAATCTATGTGTCTATAATGGATGCATCAGAATGGAGGAGTAAGCCCTGGCTGCAGCCTGCAGAAGTGCTCAACGTTGTGGAATGTTAACCCCGCCTGTTTCAGCATTCCACAACGTTGTGCAATTCTGCAGGCTGCAGCCAGGGGTAGTTGGAATGGAGCAGAGCAGGGAGCTTGTGGTCCGCCCATAATATTTATTTATTTTTCCTATTAGAATATTTATTTATGTCACAAACACACAATGGCATTTTTTACGGCTGCTTCTGATTCACAACAATTTGAATAAAGAAACACTCTTCATTGGAGTGGGTAAGAGGGAAGCTACAGTGTGTTCCCTTTGAAAAAAAACCACAAAAGAAATCCAGGCAGTACTCCCATCTGCTCATTTGGGAGCATTATGGTTCAAATGAAAGTGAACAGGGAAAAATAACACAAAGAAGAAAACCAGCTAGTCCTACTTGACCTTTAAAGCAAATATATACAGAATTAACAGGCACCACAGTGGATTAACACAGAAGTGAATCACATCAGGACCTTTTACAGAACAGTATTCTGATGCGGTTCAGAATTTGCTTGTTAAGCAAAGCGTTGCTTACACTGATTCTTTTAGTGCGGATCAAACAATCACCAAGCATGTTTGTGTGTTCTAAGCCTGCAGTCCTCTGCAGAGTAAATGACAACTGTTTCAATGAATCGGAAAGGACATCATTTCTACTTCCCCTGTAAGCAGCTCCTCTTTGGTTTCCTCCTCTGGGGGTTCTAACCATGGTCAGTAACCCAATCATGGACTGCATGAGGGATCTTCCAGCGACCGCGTTTGACCGGGTGGCCTGGTTTTGTACTCTGGTTCTGGTGTTTGCTCCTTTTGTCCAATTTCTGAGAAAAAAAGAAAGTTATTATATTAAAAAAAAAACACTAACAGTGCATCTTTGAAGTTTTCTGTGAGAAATTGTGCCGAGGAGCAGGGAAACAGTTGAGTCTGTTCTACTTGAAATAGTAATTATGCTAATGCTTTGATATTCTGGAAACTGGGGGAGCATGCTCAGGCTTTTCACTCTCTGAGCTGTAATAGGGAGGAAAAGAAATCTAGATTATAGCATAGCTGATGCTAAAGAAACAATTTCATGCCAAAGTGACTTCAGAGCAGCTTTTTTTTCTTACCTTATAAAATCTGAAATGAAACCCAGTTTTGGAGCACTAATTGATACAGAATCTTCTGATCTCTTTTTAGCCCCAGAAAAGGAAAATGAGCAGGGTAGGTCAGCACTGCACGAGGCCACAGCCTTAATATCTTCAGGTCATAACCTTCAAACGGATCTAAATAAATACTTGGTTTTGAGCCTTCCTTAGAGTGTGCATGTTCTCCTCGTACATGCACTGATCTTTTCTTGGCACTCCAGTTTCCTCCCACAGTCCAAATATAATCTTCATAGAATCATTGATGATTCTACATTGTCCCTAGGTGTGTGTCTGAGCGTCCAACATATTAGCGACCTATTCAGGGTTTACCCTACGTGTGCCTTGGTTGGCTTAAGCAACCCATTGACCCCAAAAAAGATGAGGTGGGTGTGGAAGATGAATGGAGTCTTCATTGACGGATGCATTTACAGGAGGAAGAGGGATCCTTAGGTGCTGCACTCACTAACGGCTGTGTCACAGCCACTATGTACATTTAGTGCATATTGCACAAATGAAAATTGGTCATGTGAATATATGTGGAAAATGTACGAAAAGTTGTTGTCTTTACATGAAATTTTCACAGATGTATCAACAATAAACCACCCAAAGAACACAAAAATCAACATAGAACAGGAACTGTGTGTGGTTATTGCGCTGTTTATATGCAGTTCATTAGTGATTTGTGCGTCAATTACGTAATGTTAATGTGAGATGTGCGCCGTATATGTGATATGAAAGTTATACATCACATGCCTGAAAAGTAAGTTAAGACATACATGGACACAAATTTGGGTATACATCTTGCAAAAATAAGGCAAAATTTATGTAATAATTGCGTATAAACTATGTAAAATATGTGTAGACTGCAAAATTCTCAATCGACCAATATTGAACAGCTCAAAACCGATTTTACATAAAGACCTTGACAAACATCTGCGAACATCGTCGAATGATGAACGCAAGAGACACTTATGAATGAAGTATGTCACACATTTATCACAACAGACAAATGTACGTAGTGGCTGTGACACAGCCTTAACTCTCATTGTCTCTGTCGTCACTTTTCCAGTAAAGCCATGACTTCCCCGCTGTGCGATTAGTTGGATGTGTTGGAGCGAGTGGCTCCGAGCTCTTCGCTCTGACTGGGTTACAGGAAACCCAGCCTGCAGTTTGGGCCCACCGCTGCTGCCTGAAGCAAACCAAACACGGGTGTGAGCCGGCCGGATTAAAGACTAGCAGGACAAACCTTTTCTTTCTAGAGTGTGAGGAAGGTCTACAGCTGAAAAGAGAAAATAAAATCCAGGAACGAGGTGATGACAGCTCGCTGTTTTCATGTCTGGTTGCTTCCACAAAGTGTAAAGTACAGACGGTGAGAGGGGGAAGTGAAGGACGGTAACTGTGTGAAGAGTTGTCTGGTCCAGATCTGGCCTCTCCCTGAACTCAAAAACACAGAGGTGATACTGCTTTCTGCCCCACAACAGTCAATATCAACAACCGCATTAGACGTCACTGCTGAATGGGGGAGGTGGGTTCTGTCTATTGGAGGGGCTTGTCAACCTACGACGACCTTTAAGGCTGAAGTCTGGTGGCCTTTGTTAGAAATCCTGCTCTGCTCTTGTCTTAACATTAGAAAAAATATTTTCAAAGGCTTTTAAGACATAAATAAAACATCCTGTCGACAAAAGCTTCTTCTAAGACGGGTGGAAACCTTCAACCATCACCTGGAGCTTCAGCCTCCATGAAAGCAAAGGCTAATTAAATATACATGATGTGCAGCATTGTCGCATTGTCATATATCACTGTCGCTGAGTATCTGAGAAAAACCTGCTTTCACATCCCTCCACCATACTGCTTGATCTTCTTGGTCTACAGTTAGGTAAGAAAGAAAAACATTAATGATTGATGTATCATGTCAAACAAAAAAAGAAAAAGATCCTTAACGGTTCTGAAAATGAGCTAAATAAATTCTTAAATGATCGCAGACACCAGTAAACCAGATTTTGAGCCTTTGTCACCAATACTAAGTACACACTATGCCTTCTTTTGACCTTAGACTTAAGAAAAACAAACACACCAGAAGTAAAATATTTCTATAGTTTCTTCAAGTTTAACTGATATGTTGAATCAAATGTAGATATAGGATACTGTATGTCTATATGCAGCTTTTTAAAGACCCACTCCAATGAAAAGGGTGTTTTTGGTATATTTGACATATACTTGATGTTTTTTTTCTAATGATGGAGGACATATGTAAAGAAAATTTAGGTACAACTGCATTTCTGAGTTTTTCTTTATTTATCGTTGTGAATTAGGAACAGACAAAAAAAATGCAGTTTGAAAAATATTGTGCGACATTGAAACTACAGCAGGCAGGCCACAAAGTCCATGCTCCACTCCATTCTGATAAATCCACTTGTAGACAAATAGATCCATGAACGTCTTTGTTTTCCTCCTCTGAGCTGGAATCTGGATCAGAACTGTACGGCTGGATAGCTCCAGTGCTGTTGTCACAAGAACAAGTAGACGGCTGGATCTAAATGCAGCAGGTTAATCAGCTCAGCTAAAAGTCCACAAAGCTAAATCTGGGTCAGGCAGGCAGGCAGGGTCTCACTGAAAGCATCATAGGAGAGACAGAGTAGTCAAGATCCAGACAAGAGTCGGGGCAGGTGGCAGGCAAACAGGGTCAGAAACACGGTCAGGAGACAGAGGATCAGGTCCAAATACAATACTCAGTAAAGAAGGCAGAGTGGCACAAACAATACTTCACACTGAGCTTCACTCAGTGCAGAGTACAGTCCCTGACAAAAGTCTTGTCGCTTATCCATTTTGCAGAAACAAAAGCGTATAACTTCACTTTTAATTAGTTTTAGAAATGTCTCATATGAAAACTAAAACCCTCCCAAATTATGTTCAATATACAAAAATAAAATTGCTTCACTGAAGAAATATTGATCATTTAATGAACACAGAAAGGTCACATTTTGGCAAGACAAAAGTTTTGTCGCCTTGTCATATGATGCACCCAATCCTAGATTACAGCCTCACCTTTGATCAATTACTAATCAATCAATTAGTGGGTGTGTATAAAGAGAACCCCAGCACACCAGGCCTTCACATCAACTGCAACTTGACCTCTGACAACATGCCTAAGATTCACCCTGAGACCAAAGCGTTGATTATCAAGAGGCTGAAGACCAGATCCACTGCTGAGGTGGCTGACACCTTCAATGTGTCTCAGCGTCAAGTACAAAGAATAAGAAAAAGATTTGAAGAGACTGGAGATGTTTTTGACAAGCCCAGGTCCGGCAGACCCCGCAAGACAACTGCTCGGGAGGACCGTTTGTTGGTTCCAAAATCCAAGGCCCGCCCCTTTTCCGCTGCAGCAGAGCTCCACCAGGCCTGGTCACCTCAAGTCCCTGTGTCAACCAGAACAGTTTGTAGAATTCTGTCTCAAAATGGCCTCCATGGTCGGATCAGTGCCCAGAAACCAGCACTAAACAAAAGGCAATTGAAAAAACGTGGCATTTGCCAAGGCCCACAGCCTGCTAAAAGGATGGACGCTGGAAAAGTGGCAGAAGGTGGATTTCTCAGATGAGTCTTCAGTTGAATTACATCACAGCCGCCGCAAATATTGCAGGAGACCAACTGGAGCTCGCATGTACCCAAGATTCACCTAGAAAACAGTTACGTTTGGTGACGGAAAAATCATGGTCTGGGGTTACATACAGTAACAGTATACAGTATATTGGGGTGTGTGAAACATTTGCAGGGTGGAAGGCAATATCAATAGCCTAAAATATCAAGAAGTATTAGCTACCTCTTACATTCCCAACCATAAAAGGGGTCAAATTCTGCAGCAGGATGGTGCTCCATCGCATACTTCCATCTCTACATCAAAGTTCCTCAAGGCGAAGAAGATCAAGGTGCTCCAGGACTGGCCAGCCATGGACATCATCGAGCATGTCTGGGGTAGAATGAAAGAGGAAGCATGGAAGACCAAACCAAAGAATCTTGAGGAACTCTGGGAGGCATGGAAGACTGCTTTCTTTGCTATTCCTGATGACTTCATCCATAAATTCTATGAATCATTGTCAAACCGCATGGATGCTGTCCTTCAAGCTCATGGAAGTCATACCAGATATTAAATATGGATCTCACAGTAGCACTACTTAATTCACTGATGTTATGCAACATATTTTTGAAGTAAATTATTTGTTACATTTTCACATTACTCTCTGTAGGCGACAAAACTTTTGTCTTGCCAAAATGTGACCTTTCTGTGTTCATTAAATAATCAATCTTTTTTCATCGAAGCAATTTTATTTTACTATATTGAACATAATTTGGGAGGGTCTTAGCTTTGATATGAGACATTTCTAAAACCAATAGATTCATTAAAAGTGAGGTTATATGCTTTTGTTTCTACAAAATGGATAAGCGACAAGACTTTAGTCAGGGACTGTAAGTATGCTGTGGTTGATGAATGAATGAGAGTCAGGCAATAGCTCCCGCTGGTGACCAGAGGGGGAGACAGAGTTTTAACTTCTGACAGTTGCACCACTAATGTTACACTCTTAAACACTTGGGTTATTTCTTCAATTCCTGGGTTTTTAAGTTGGGATGTATTTTTGGGTTTCTTTTTGGAGCAATACTGATGTCTTTGGTTTATATACTTTAAACTATATTAATGTTTTTTTTTTTTTCTGAGGTTTTTTCTTTCTGAGTAAAAATAAGTCAGAAAAAGCAATTTCCTTTTTAAACTCGGAATTGGGTTATTTTTAACTATTACCGGTAGTTTTTAGTGTAAGTTGTGAGGGCGTGAGCTGACTGTAGAGCCCATAAACAGAGAGCCCTCAGTTATAGGGTGATGGTCCTAAAAAACAATACAGGCTTTATTGATTTATTGCTAAAAATGGCATCATCGTGATTAAAAGACCACTCAGAACGCTTTTCAATAGATGAAAAGGATGATTGAAGTGGGACTTTAATTCTTTTTACCACTTGAAACAACAGATCTTCTGTCAGTACATGATAGGAATTAGCTGCAGAGTTAAAAGGTGTTGCAATTGAAAAAAAAAAAAATAAGATGAGCTTCAGAAAGATAACCTTTATTTTCCAAACTTCATTAAAGTTGCACATACATGTTGTTGGGAGCCACCTTCAGAAAACGGGTGAAGCTTGAAGACTCATAGGAAGCTGTTTTGTTGTAGTCAGACTGGTCCGGAACAAGTCCTGAATCTTGGGTTTAGTCTGTATTCAGACTACCTTATAACGGACTTCTATGTTTTCAACCAAAGCTTGTAAACAAAACCACCAGGACGAGAAAAAGAATAATGTCCTGGCTTTGCAATCCTTGTCAGTATAATTAACTTATTCAAACTGTATATTTTGCTGAGCAAATTGAGCATCTGTATCAACATCAGGTATAACTTTTACTCTTGTTTTAAGGCAGTTGCTAAGGAAACGTCGGCTAAGGAGGTACGCCGATAAAGGGTTTATGACAAAGAGATTGTCGGGGACAGAGTGAGAAGCAACGTTAAAAGTTGTTTTCATGAGCCTGCATTCATCAGACCACATTTCAATGAGTTGCGGTGTCTCATCGTCACGGTTGCAACGCTCCTACTCTGCATAATGCCCGGCTACGGTGACTGTTTTGGTTCAGTTATTCAGCTCCGGGCATGGAGTGCATTCAGACTGTGCAATCTCACAGCGAACTGGAGCTCATTCTGATTCATAACAAACTGACACCACCTCGATAGATGGGTCAGAGAGTGGCTCCTGGTCCTGGACCAGGGTCCGCTTTGGAGTATTCTGACTAAAAAATTTGTTCCAGATTATTGGGGGAAACGCTTTAAGTAATCCAAATGTGTCCAGTCTGAATACAACCTTAAAAGTGGACTGAAAGACTAGAAAAGTAACACAAAGCTAAGTTAACAATACCAAATATGCTAGCTAGTCAATTGGTTCTTAGAGGATTGGTCACGTTTATAAGATTGTTTTCTTAATATTTAAACATTTAACAGAAATAATGATAACAACTAAATGTAGAGTTTTTTAACTTGTTATCAATGACCAAGCTAAGTCTTAGCTAGTTTGAAAATAGTTCCTTTATTTAAAAAAGAAATGCATGTTCACTTTAAATCTGCTGGTGCTTTGGAGCCTTTGAAGTCTTAAATGCTGCACACAAAAAAATAGCAAAAGTTAAGCTCCACACACTATTCTCTAGAGACTTCATTAGAGACTTTAACACAAAACTTGTATTGTTCCTACTCTAAAACAAGCAGCGGGTGTTGATAAGAACCACAGACTCACAGGCAAACCAGTCCTCCTGCAGGAGATGTTCATCCATGTGTGTGAAAAAGGCTTTGAAAGTATTATTTCCTAATTTCTTAAACAAATAACCTCAAATCTTACAGTTATTTTAGCGAAAAATGTCACAACCCTCTGCAACCCTTTCACCAAACAACTTCACTTACTGCATAACGTCCAGCGTCTGTTTGCTTTTATGCATGTTAATGGGGGAGGTATAATTGAAGCTATTTTGCAGCATAAATTAAATATAATAACTTTTTACAGTTGATCATAGACACTGCTAAATCACGAGGTTACTTCATTTTTTAACCTTCGCATTAATGTGAAGGTTAAGTTTATTCCTTTTTATTTACAAATCAAATTTACCACACCTTAACACATCTTTTTAAATCTACGGGTGTATTCAGACTAAATTTGGTCCGGATTGAGTCCTGACCCTTACATTTGGTCTCTTTTCAAACTGGCATCAAGGGGACTTTCCTGTTCCAGAGCAAAGCTTGTAAACAAAACCCTGTGACTAAAACCTCTTCCGTTATTGGCCAGGAAGTAAGAGGGTGGGGCAAAGCAACGACAGAAGGAATAATGTCAGTCTTGCGCTTTGCTTTACTTGTCAAGATTGTTCACTTATTCACACTTCATATTTTGCTGACCGATTTTAAACGCCTGTATCAATGTCAGGTAACACTTTTTACTTTGGTACGGCAGAGGGAGGGTGCAAGGCCAGGAGAAGACATCTAAAGCTATGCTGATGAGTGTCTGTGAAATATAGATTGTCAGGAAAACGGTGAGAAGTAATGTGTATCACGTTAAAGTTGTTTTGATGAGCCTGCAATCATCAGACCACATTTCAATGAGTTGCTGAGTCTCTTTGTTGCTCTGCGGCTCATCGGTTACTACCCTTCTACTCTATAATGGCTGTTTTGGTGCAGTAGTTCTGCTCCGAGCACGACAACATATTTAGACTAAGGAAACTCAGAGCGAACAAGACCTCAGTCTGATTGGAAATGAACCAAGACCAATCTCAAAAGATGGTTCTGAAATTAAAAGAGCTAATTAAAAGTTAGGTGTTGCAAAAAGGCACAAAGTCGCTTTTCTTCATGACAGATTCAGCTGATTACGTTGATTGCGTAGATACCTGACTACTGTTAAGGCCGTGTGACAAAGCCACTACAAACATTTTGCACATTTTCCACGTATGAAATTTCGGTCTTCCGTGCGACATGCGTGATATAATTAATTTGTTTCTTGTGTTCCTCGTTTGTTGATGTGAGCAGATGTCCGTCGAGGGTTTCGGCTGACGGGTCTTTATGTGAATTTGGTTTTGAGCTGCTAAAAATGTTTGGTTGTTTGAAAATTAGTTTATGCGTATTTTATGTAGTTTATAGGGAATTATTACAACATCGTACGCAATTGTGCGTGATATTTACGAGATGCATATGCAAATTTGTGGCTTTCGACAACTGTTCCACGTATGTCCACGCATGTCTATCGGATTATTCATGCATGTATCAACGATGTATAACTTGTATATCACATATCACGTTAAATTTACACAATTAACTCACAAATTGCTAATGAATTGCACCGTACAACAATCACGCCCGGTTCATGTGCTATGTTGATTTAAGTGTTTTTGTGTGGTTTATTCGTACTTCCTCAGTGGTTTAAATGTGGTTCATTCATGATTCATCTGTGAAGATTTCACGTATATTTACAATTTTCATCTGTGTAATAAGTGCAAAATGTGCATAGAAAATCTCCTTTTCTCTACAGAATCCACAAGAATTATGTAAATTTTATAAACAGCTGAAAAGTTACAGAAGTTAAAAGAATGTAAACACTTGAGCTAAAGCTTCAGTGTAAAAGGGTTAAAGTACCTGAACTGACAAGAGTTTCTGTTTTTGGTATTAACCTGTACTTGTGTAAAACTCACTCTGATGGTGTTGGCTTATCCTTTAAAATGTTTCTGCAAAAGGAGAACTTTCAGGTCTGCTCTGTTGTAGCAGTTAAGGGTTTATTTTACCAAACGGACAAACTGATTGATGGCAGCCGTTGAGCTTGAAATGGCAGAAATGAGTGGAAGCATGTGGTTTGGAGAGGGAGAGACTTAAATTCTCAAATATCTCTTGGCGCTTCTAGAACTAACATACCTCAAATCAAAAATGCAGTCCTCACGCACCCAGGCTTACTGAGCCATGCTGTTCACATTTCCATGCGGCTCCAGTCCAGACGTCGGTCTGTGACACACTCGAACCGAAGCTCATCTGACAGGCAGGGTGGACCGGACTGCTGCCGTTGTTTTTGGAGGCCCAAATCCCCCGTGCAGGTTCGCGCTCTCCGGTCGTCCCAGCAGATGCTTCCCATGCCTGCTAGGCCTCCTGTGCTGTCGCGTGGCAGTCTGCCACCAGCATGTGTGAGCAATCTAACCAGTCAGACTTGGGAAGGCGTGTGTGTTTGTATGCTGATGGAGGCCACGATGCTAGCAGAGTTGGGAGGGGCAGCCATATTTTTCTCTATAATCTCCTCTTAATCATATCCTTCCATGTAACTTCATTCCATTTATGGTAAGTTTAAACACATAATCTTACAGATGAGAAGTCTCACTTTCAGCTTGTATGCCTCATTAGGGCCAATGCTCTGTTCTGTGATTATCCTGGCTCCTTGAGCTGCAGCCATCTTCTGCAGCCTGAGGCCTGAATGCCCCCTAAAGTGGCCACCCAGTCCTCTGACAGAGACCCCTGACCTGTACCTCCTCAAACATCCAACCTTCGTCCAACCCCCACAGTCATAACAGAGCCCCAGTCAGATTAGAGGCTCCCTGGAGTGGGCTCATGTTCCGGTTAGACCAAACATTGCGGTCCAGATTGTTGGCCTGGGATGCACTTTACTGTTTACTTGAGTTAGCCGTGTTTGAGATGCGACTCCCCTTTGTTTGTCCCAAAGTACTTCATGAGTATAATTTCCGCTCCACCTCTGGGACAAGTGACTCCTTCACATTTCAAAACCGTGCAGAGAACACATTTCTTTTAATTAAGATGAAAACCTTGTGGCAAAAAAAAGCAAGGAATGTTAGACTGTTTACAGAAACGCACGTGTCTATGATGCCAGCTTTTGGTGCTGGCGTTCAACACGAACTCTTGGAATTCGTCTGTGTGAGTAATATGTGGAGATTTATTCCAAGAAACATGCCAAATAAAAACATGCTCCCCCCTCTGACCTACAGGGAAGCCTATTAAACTGACATGACAAATGGAATGGTTTTGTTCTATAAACAATTAGCACATGGGCGTCAGCTTAAAGGCTTGTGCTGTAAATGTGATGAATGCCTTCAGTGACTGTACTTTGTCAGAATGGCTGTCACTTTCAAATCTGTATATTGATGGAAACAAGCCGTTAAGTGTTTAAAGTTTGTTAGCAGGCCGGTTTTGGACCTTTATCTCGAAAACCTGCCTTCCGCTTTTCCGTGTAGTTATCTTCTGGAATGTGGACCACCACTAGTCGGGTTCCCACAGAGATGGGACAGGATGTGTTTCCGACCACAGAAGCTGTCCAGAAGCGGCGAGGGATGCTGCACGAATCAAAGATTGCCTGGAAAACAGAAGCACCCAGAAGTCTGGCTGTCAGATAAAGATGTGGGAAGAAGAGCTGATGTGCAGCAGAGAGTAATAAATCGTTCATTTTTAAGTTTTTATGTTTCATCTAAGTGAAATTCAGTGTTCTGTAAAGAAAAATCTGATTCTAAATGGCTTGGTTTGAGAAAAATATGGATTTTTTTGGCCAAAAAGCAAAAAATTTCCAACCCCTAACCACCACTTACCCGCTTTATCAGTCCACACCATTTCCAGTTGAACTTTCCAACATTTGTCATGTGTGGCGGTTGGTGGAGAACACCAGAGGTAAAAATAGTAGAAACCTAAACAGTTGAACCTGAAAGTATCTTTAAAAAAAAAAGCAAAAAGTACAATTTGAACAAACTGAAAAAAGAATAAACTAAGGAGAAGAAAACATGTTACAAGAAGGATCTCACAAGGACCAAATATAAGCATTCATAGAAGTCGCAGAAGCCGCTGCAGCCTGTCCCATTAGTCTTCAAGGCAGGACACAACTTTGACAGGTTGCCAGACTGTGTACACAGTCCAGCACGCAAATTCATTCTCACTCCTGTGGGGGAAACTTAGAATACCAAAATTACGCAACATATTTTTGGATCGAGGGAAGAAGCCACAGCACCCAGAGGAAAGACACAAGGATGTGCAAACTGCACACACAAAGAAACCATCCAGGATTGGAACTTCTTACTTACAATGTGACTGAAACCATGTAGTGTGTAGATAACCAGATAGGAACAATGCAAAGATGGATGAAAAATGCAGGGCTACATTAGCAAAATAAACATAGTCCAACATATCCATACAGGAAAAAAAAAAACTACAGTATTTTATACACTGTAAGGCACACTTAAAAGCTTTTAGAAAACAAAGAAACGACAATGTGCCTTATAGTCCAGAGCGCCTTATGTATGGATTACTTCTGGTTGTGTATACTAATGTCAGTACATTTTGAGATGTACACTGCACTCTGTTAAAATGTCTGTCCGTTCTTTTACGACTTCCAAATACTCTTTGGTTTTATGGGGAATATTCTAACGTGGCTAACATGGCTAATGTGTAGCGGTGTCAGACCGTGTTTCTGTATGTGCTATTAATAAGGTTGGGAGTTAATGTAGTCACAGTAATGCTTTTTTTAGCCAAAAAAGGTATTGTGAACAATCATAGCTAACACTTCTAACATGGCTAAAGTGTAGAATGTCACAAACAAGTTCTAAAGTTACTGTGAATACAGTTAATACGAAAGACAGACAGACTTATCTCTTTTGTCTTGTTTGTAGCCCAGTGTGCCTAATGGTTGACATAAGGCACACCGTGATAGATCATTCGTTGATGGTGGGTGCGCCTTGTAGTGCTGAAAATACAGTAATAAACCTCAGCCGCAGACTCTAATGAGATGTGGTCAAACTACTCAAATGGATCTGAGAAAGTAGCACTAATTCCAACAGACTTCCTAGTCCCCATGTTGACTTTAAAATCTCACTGAGCTTGACTGAAAATAAGCAGCGGGGGCACGACTGATAAAACTGCATCTGAACAAATTAAAGACATGAGCTAAAAAAGAGACATGATTATGCATGAATCTTAAGAGTGAAGCTTGGAACATCACTCCGAGGCAGCTTGCACATTAAAAACAGTCCTTTGACATTTAAAGTTCCACATTTGTCCTTGGGAGTCTCATTCCTCTAGGTTTTGTCCTATATTTTCCGTCTTGTTAAGGTATTTTCTTTTTTCTGCATTTCCACTTGCATTGTATGATCCTAAGCGTGTAAGTGTTTGTTTCCTTCACCTCTATTCATCACCGTGTGACTACAAAAACAAAAGAAAAGCTGCAGTAAATCACCGTTTGGGAAACAGCTTTATCTGAAAATCCAGCCCTCAACCACTTGGATCAATATTTTCATAGTTGCCTTACTTTGTTCGTTTCCGCAAACATCAGCAAAATTGCTGCATCTGGACGGTAAAACCCTGTAATACACACTAACTGGGGGAAGGGTAGGGTAAAAGCCACCGTGCTCCAGAGGGCCTGACCACGTTGGTGGTCCTCCCAGTCTTAGGTTTTTACAGCCCGGTCTAGCAAGAACATTTCAGAGCTTCCTTGAATGGTGTGAAAAAGAAAAGTGGAACTTAATTTGTTGCAGGTGAGCCATTGATATGAGCGGTGTGTGTTCTGATGGCTCTCATTGAAGCTAATAAACCTGCCTCGTCCCAGCTGGAAGGTGGGGCAATTAGATGTGTGTTATTCTGGGTGCCAATTCTCAACAATTAAGAATAAAACAAAGATAAATGACAATTTCTTTGCCTTCAAATGCGATGCATTGATTCTCTTTTATAGCCACTTCTGTCCTCACTGCTGCTGGACTGCCAGTAAACAGCAGTTAGCTGGAGCAGGGGAGGCTGAGACAGTTGGATGCTGGCCTCAGATCATAGGTTGGGCAAATTTGAGCCTTGGAGCAAACCAAACCGCGCCAGACAGCCTCCAATCAGACCTCCAACCATGTTGGGATGTTATGCCCACACAACTACCATCAAATGCTTTGGTAACTGTGAGGTAGGAAAGAGGAAAAATTAAGAACTGTAATAAATCACTGATAAAGTGAGTCTAAAGTGGGTAGAAATGGAAAATAAAAGCCTCACTAAACAGTGGGGATGATTACACGAAAAGATCAAACAAGATGAAGCTGACTTTCCAGATTAAAAGGTTATAAGCAGGGCACGCCACCTATGACCTATATTTTATCTGTTGTGCTGCAGGCCTCTCTTGTATGGTCTTCTTGCAGTGAGCGAATGTAACCTTGGTCTCTACCTCCAAGGTGCGAGGCCAGATTTGTCATCAGTAATCTGGTGAGACACATTCAAATGTAAATCAGCGTGAAAGCTCAGTTTACTCTCTGTTTGCAGAGGGCGTTCTCATCAGACGCAGACCTCAGTGTCAATCACGGCTCAGACACGAGGAAGGCAGCACAGAACCTCTGAGCGATGGCAAAATGAGCGTGGCTGGGATGCAGCGGCAGCCATCTTGGTTGTTTACAGGAGTGACTCAGCGCTGCTCCTCTCTGAGCAGCTATGTGTCAAATGTGCCCCACTTTAGATTAACGGTTGTGACCTGCCCTTGCAAAGCAAGACTGAGTGTAAATCTGTGTAAAAGCGAAGGCTGCAGATACAGTCTGCCAGAGTGCTTGAAACATGAGTTCTAGTAGGGAAAGCCAGCATTTGAACTGTTTATAGCTGCAGAGGGCATAACTGTACGATTAAAGTGCATTAGAGGGATGTAATACCTGCTACCAAACTCTGGAACTAATTGCTGAATGTGGGTCCAGGATGATGGTGTTCAGATTGAAGTAAAACAATATATTTAATTCTTAGGATGCACCAACATGAACAGGTTAGAGCTGCACCAGAGTTTCTCTTAGGTGTTACTCTGGTGAGGATTACTTTAGTGTGAATTATCCCTTGACTATCCAAAACAAAGTAGCAACAAACAAACAAAAAGGAAATACGTGTGCACTGTAGGCGGCACTGGATAATCACTCCAAAGTCATAGAATAAAACAAGGAGAAAACACCAAAGTTTTCTGTTTATCGGAGCCTAGCTTGAAGATGAAATATGTGGAGCCTTTTGTGAAGCTTTATTTCCGGATTATAGGTTTAAAAAACAAAGAGATTCAGAACCTTTTGGCGACTCAAAATCAGATTATTTTCAGTGTAGCGGCTTTCCGGGATTTGGTGTCGGTAAAGTGGAGTTTCATTTGTAAAATAAGGAGCTCAGAGACACGTTTGGGTGTAGAGGACTGCTGCAGCCTTCATTCTCCTTTTCATTCACACACCCTGAAGTTCATCTGTCACCTTACGTCATGAACCTGTCATCCGAACACCAATGCGGAAGTAAACAGTGTTACATACGCCCCCTCCTCAAGATGAAACGTTTCAACATAAAATGATGAAGAGGAATGAAAAAAGGTCTGTTATATTAGCATTAAAACGTTAAAACTGCCAAAAAGTGCTCCTCCTCAGATGGAAGCGTCACACAAACATAGAGATCTGGTATTTAATGGAGGTAGAAAGGATTCAGGTGGACAGCTGCCTGCAGGGATACCGACGGCTTCATTGGGCTGCAGAGATCCTGCAAACCAACCATCGATAAATAAAACTTTAATAAATTGTAAATCAAACAAATGAGCTTCCAAACATCTGGAACGTTATCAATAAACATTTAGCTCACCTGTTCAACTAAGTTTAGTTGGTCTGCTCTACTGCTGCGTGGCGTTCACTTGCTGCTCTGCATGATCACTTCGACTTTAATCTCGTACATTTACGAGTTTTTATCTCCTATATTTACGAGATAAAATCTCGTAATTGTACTTTTTTTCTTTTTTTTTTGGTGGCCCTAAAACTCCGTCGTAAGTTTCCATTTTTAGAAGGAGATTATTATAAATATAAGCAAAAATATTATTATCTTTAACTAAAAAATCCCATACTAAGATTTTTTCTATTTTCCTGTCTCCATATTATTGGACTATGTGTGAAAAGCACACATAAATAAATATTCTTAATACATTTAATATCCCCCCCTTTTCTACAAAGCAAACATGAAATCATGAAATCTAGACAAACTGCTTGTTTTAAATGGAGACACAATAATTTTTTTCTACAATAGGAATTACAAAATTACATAACTAAATCAAAACAGGAAAAGGGGCCCTGAGAAGTCAATTTTTAAAAATGATTTCAATCAAAGCAGCAATAAAAAAAACTGTTAATTTTGATCTAAATTCCCCAAAATATTTTTTATAATAAACCTATGCTGCTCCATCCACATGTGATGAAGAACCCTCAGCAGCTGTGTTCCCTTCATAGAGCCACTAAAGTGATTTTTGCACAGAAGAACTTACATATGCCCATTTCCAAACTCATGAGAGCACAGTATCTTCTCCACGCATTACAATAAATTTTAATGAATTGCGGTCATGTGGAGTATATTAGCTTGGACTCATTCTAATTATTGCATTCATTTGCTGAATTAATAAGCTCTGACATAATGTGTGTGATGTATGGTGGTAATTAAGGCGAGGATGATGTGCAGCTCCAATGCGTTGGCGTTTCAGATCTTGGCCGGCACAGCCGAGTTTCTTTTTAAAAGTGTGCTCAGGGATCATGCACCTTGGAAACTGTAAATATGAGGGGGTTCCCCTCGAAGTTCGCAGCAGCCTGGGGAGTCTCCTTCACAGTTGCATCAGCTTTCAGCTGCTTTGTTTTTTTGCTCTGAGCGATTGCTAAGCTGATGTTTCAGGGATGATGCGCAGCGACACCCTGCAGGCGGCTTCCAGTACGCATCGGTGGACTCACACAGAACCACATGAATGCTGATTGCATAAATGAGTTTTAAGAAGGGCTACGCGGTAATGCCTCAAAGCCAGAAGCCCCTGGTTCAAATCCTAGCTTGGACCTTTCTGTGTGGAGGTTGGTCTCCCCTGGCATGTGTGGGAACTCCAATTTCCTCCCACAGTCCGAAAAATATGCTCCATTGCTTAATTGGTGAATAAAAACTGCCCCTAGGTGTGAGTGTGTAGTTGCGTGGCCTGCAATGGACTGGCAAATCCTCCCATGTTTGCTCAACAGTGGCTGGGATAGGCTCCAGCAACCCAGTGACCCCCAAAGGAATTTATAGAGTTAAGAAAATGGACAGATGGAGTTTTAGAAAATAAGTTGGTTACTGTGTTTGCACGACGCAGAAGACCAGTGCTCAGAGTAACGTCTGGAATAAACTGGCAGTCTTCTTCACGCCTCACTGTAACTCTTTTTGGAGAGGATTAGCTGATCAAACACTAAGAATTTCTAAGCTGAATTCATCTGAGTCAGATGATGCCCTTTCCTTTCCAGATATGTCTTTTTCCAGGAAAGAATAAGGGTGAAGGGGAAAATGGACTCGCCGTAGCTTGAACATCTTCTCTCTCATGACCCACTCTGGTGCATAGAGTGCATCAGTAGTTTGATTTCACTTAGGATCCACTGAAAAACAAATGCTTTTAGTCCCCTTGACTGAGCTTCTGCTCTCTAGAGTCCCTCTACCAAAGCTCATGAAAAATTACACAGTGTCAAACTTCCTCTACCTCAGAGTAATACATCCTTTTTATTGCTCTTCCTTTTTCCTCTTCGGATGAGATTTAATGATGTAGCTGATACGCAAACAGCTTTATTCCCCCAATGCAATGACCCCCATTACAAAGGGATTCTCATTCTATTATATAACTTTTGGAAACAGTAAAGTGAGCAAACAGAGCTCATGGGAGCAGGTAGGTTGACACCATGACGAGCCACTTCAGGGGTTTAGAGAAAAACTAATAGAAGCCTGTTTTCATTCTGGTTGTAGATACTTCCCTCTGCCATGAAAAACACGTGAATTGAGCAAGAGGAGGAATCACAGCCATAGCAGCTCTTCCTGAGCATGCCGGGTTCTCTCTGCATCGAGCGCTCCTGCTCATCCATCTTTCATGCACGCTCTACCCCACAGAGCAAATCACACTGCTAATGGCTCCTCTGGGAAGGATGGATGTCAAGATGTGTGTTTATATCTTTCTGTGTTTTTGTGAGTGATAATGGACACCAAGGTATGCACTTCAGAGTAAATCACAACTTCTGTCAATCTACACATATGTGGAGAAAAAAAGAGCAGGGATGCAAATGGATATGGTTGTGATCAAATAAAACTATGTAGCTAAAAAAACATTTTTACAGAAAACAGTCTGAAAGCAATTTGCCTTTCTTAAAATTGCTGTATTTGCCCCCCCCACACACAGAACACTTAGTTAACAGCATCTGTGTATTTCTCATTTACACTTCATGGAAGACACGGAAGACGTTTAGAGCTCAAGTTTATTTATTTGAAGAGTTCTGCAAAAGCATCTGTAAGCACGTCTCCATGTCTGGGTTCATGAGATCATTCAGAGACTCTCCAAGTACAGTGAGCTTCCCTCCTGCAGCAGGAACGCCGTCTGAATGACAGTGAACGGTACTTCTGTGTCTCTGTGACCCAGTTTTACTCAGAGGAGGGAAAAAATAGGAATAAAATTAGAGGACCTTTTTATTATTATCTCAATGCAAATAAGAAAAGTGTGCTACAGTTCAGGATGAAAATAATCAGCTTCTCCCTGTGTTGGATTCGGACTCCACCCGCTGATGGAGTCATTGATCAGGTCACGTGCCCAGAGCTGAGTCTCTGATTGGTCGACGAGTCCAAAGTTCTGTTCTGTGATGCTCAAAGCGTGCCGCAGGACCTCTGAATGCATCTGTACATCGACTTAACATTAAAACTAGACACTCCTGACACACGAATCGCGTTCGGTGTGAATGCAGGCTTGAAAAATCAAGCATGGACCCATCCGCTTGCCAATGAAAACAGCCTAATGAGATGAAAATACTTGATTTACACCCCCTTCCCCCCACTACACACACAACATTTGCACACTTCACCGGAAATATAAATAAAGAACAAATGAAAACCACTAACCAAAGTTAGAATTTTTCTCTCAATCAATCTCTTCTGAAACCTCCCTCTAGTGGTGATTTGCAGAAAAGCAACATTTGGACATTTGGACTTGAAAGTGATGGTTACCAAGATTTAACCCATAAGAGCCCATTTTCCCTTAAACGAAATATGTGGAATATAACAAAGACCAAGTAGTTACACTGTTACTCTGATGTCACCATGGGTTAAAACATACATCAAAGCCTGTGGGCTTTAGATAGGTTTCTTGAGTTCATTCACAGAGAACACGCTCCGGTCAGCTAGTATGTAGGTTGCTGACATCACGCTGAAGCTGCGTGACGTCTGTCATGGTCACCTGAACCGAAAAGCAGAAACAGCAGAAGAGCTGGGTGGTTAAGAGCAGAAAAGAGGAGGATGCAGAAGAGCAGGATGAGCTGACTGAATAGGCCATTGCAGCAGAGAGGGAAGGAGGGGGCTTGGTGTAGTGCATGTGATCGTGCACCAGAAGAATGATGACAGTTAATTAAATTCCACTGAAGTGTTAAGGCCACTCATTAAGCTATTTGTAAAGCTGTTGCTAATTGTTTTTGACACAGTCCATTGGTTAGTCTCCTTAAAATGTCACAACGTTGGGATAACATTGCTAAAATTAACCCACAGATATTTCTTTGCACTGATAGACAGCAGGGAACTGACAAAGATCAGTGTGTCCTAGTAGATGTCAATAATACATACATAAAAGAACTGCAACGTTGACTCCTGTTCAGGTTAAGTGTATATATTGATCACTGTTAGCTTTAAGTTTGCACATTTAAGGCCACCTTAAGGAGTCTAGCAAGGAAGGAAGAGGCTGCTTTAAGATAGACTGGGTATTACTGTCCAGTTCTTTAATCAGGTCAAATTCCAGTGACCTGACATGGATAAAATAATAAATATCTCGTTCCCACAAATTAATATTTTGTTCCCACAAATTAATATCTCGTTCCCACAAAATAATATTACGATCCCGCGCATCAATTAATTTGTGCGAACAAAATAATTATTCACGTCATAAGTCATTCATAAACAAGGATGTGAGTGATACTTGTATTTACAGCAGATACGTTCACATTTCTGTCTGTGTGTGTCTCATTACATTGCATGGAAGAAACAGATGATGTTTAGAGGTCAAAATTATTTATTTTAAAAAGCACAAAAGCATTGCTAATCACGTTTTCACGTCTGGATTCATTCACATCGTGGTAGCCTCTCCGTCACTCCTGCGGCAAAAGCCATTTTCCACTGCTACTTCCATGTCTCTGTGACCCACATTCATTCAAGAGGGGAAAAATAAAATCAAGAATGATCGATTTATTATTGTCTCGATGAAAATAAGAAAAATATCACTTAAGTAAAATTAAAAGATATTTAAAAAAATATATATACTGTATTTTTTGGAATTTGTCACACACAAAAGGCGCATAGGGTTTCAGGGCGCGGGCACATTAACACATACTGGTAAAACGTGCATTCTAGTACTGTGTTTTAAAAAGGCAGCGGGAGCAAAACTGAGTTGGCTGTGATTTTTTTTCTGATCAGTCTTAAAACAGCATCCAAAAGTCCATCTTCTGTATTTGAAATGAACAGCTGGGCTAAATTTTTCACAAACATGCCATGTTCCCTTTCGTCATTGTCAGAGTCCGTCTGGTTGCCGTGCGGCTCCTCATGAAGGATGCTGGCTTTTGCGAAAGTTCAAAGAACAGTGCAAGCACACACATAAGCCCAAGTATCTACAATCCATTCACAACTTCCTGCCTCCCAGTCTTAGTAAAAGTGTGTTTCCCGTCTGTCATCCATCGCTCCCACATCAATCGCAACCTTACTTTGAACGCCCTGCTTACACCAATGTCCAGCGGTTGGAGTTCCTTCGTCACAGCTCCCGGAATGACAGCAAGCTCTTAGTTTATTTACTTCACTTGTTTTTTCACAGCGTCTGTGAGATGTGTGCGCATGGATTCAAAGATTACCAGACGGTGATGCATGGAAAAAAACCATCTGGTCTCTTTACGTAAACCTCACTTAGGCTCACTTCCCTCCCCCGTTCTCCGAAAATCATGCTTCGCCAAAATCCTACAACATCACATTAGGCGCACCGCCTCACAGGGTGCCCCTACATTTTGGAGGAAATTTAAGACTTTTAAGTGCGCCTTATGGTCGTGAAAATACGGTATATATAGTTTTGTTATCCCCTCCATCAGACCTGTGACCTGTTGAGCGTGTGTACCCCCCCCCCCTCCCTTGCCCAACAGTGTCTGGGTAGGCTCTAGCAGCTCTGTGACCCCAAAAGGGATCCAGCAAGTTTAGAAGATGTTTGGATGGACTGATGGATGTTTTATTTTCCCCTCCCACTGAACCACCACCAAAGAGTAAGTCAGGAGGAGACTATTGGTAAATCCAAACATACTATGACAAACCTCTGGCTGAGCTCTCCATCAGAGAGATCTTTATGTTCCACATTCAGGAGAACTCAGCAGGTACACAGAGTCCGAGTGGACCCCTCTATTGTTTCTTCTGCTGTACAGAGCTGTGACTGTAAAGTCTCTGGTGCCTGTTGTGGTGGTAATCCTTAACCTAAGAGTGAACAGCAAGTAATGGATGCCGTCAAGCTGAAGAAGGAGTTCTACTCAGCTTGGCTGGCTTGTGGGACTATCGAGGCAGCTAACACACAGTTGTGGAGGCAAAAACTTGACCCGGGAGGAGTTTGGTGAGGCTGTGGAAGAGGACTAATGGATGGCCTCAAAGAGATTCAGGCAAACTGTTAGGTGCCTTGGAATGGAAAGCAGTTGTAGCTTTGAGTTTGCCGGACCAAAAGCACCAGGAGTGGTGTTTTAAATGGTAGATGACATATACTTATATCGCCTTTCTACCTTCCTTAAAGGCCCAAAGTGCATTCAATCATGCACACACACATTCACACACCTACGCCGGATTTACACCGGTGTGTTTGTGGTAGTTTGCCCTGCCACCCCCGTGTGAACCCCAGTTCAATCAGGCCCCACGCCTTCTCCTTCCTCTCTTGAGTTCTTGTCAAATGCATATGTTATGTCATAAATGTTATGCTTTATTTCTCACAAAATTAAACTTTTGTTGTCCATGGTAAAAAAGGATGTGAGTGTAATCCTCTGTGATAATATCACCTTAAGTATGAACAACATTTTATCATTTTTTATTTTGAAAGTACAACAGAAGATTTTATTTTGAAACCAGGACCTGTTTTCAGTTTTTTTTCCAGCTTTTTACCTACGTCAAATGCAGACATGACGAAGGCGATGTAAATGTTCCAAGTGATTAATGAACGTCCATTTTTTGGGTCAATGTAAAGGCCGTGTCTCACAGCCACTACGAACATTTTGTGTATATTGCAAGAATGAAAATTGGTCATACATAAATATATATGGAAGTAGTAAGAAGAAATGGTTTCTTTACGTGAAATGTTCACAGATGCATCACGAATGAACCACATTAAAACCACAGAAGAAGTTTGAGTAAACCACGCAAAGAACATGTAAAACAACGTAAAAGTCTGTAAAAATTGATGCAGAAATCTGGCCCAAAATGTAGTCGTGGAAAGCCAAAAATTTGCTAATATATCTTGTAGAAGTCATGCGCAAATTGTGAAAGACTTACCGGTACATAATTATTACGTATAAACTACATAAAATATGAAAAAGCTGCGTAATTCTCAACAGCTTAAAACCAAATTCACGTAAAGACCCGTCAGCTGAAACTCTTGATGGACATCTGTGCACATCAACAAATGACGAACACTAAGAAAACACTTTTATAAATATTATATTATAAATTTATAAATTACTTATATCCTGCATGTATCGCAAAAGACTGAAATTTCATACCTGGAAGATGTACAAATGTACATAGTGGCTGTGTGACACTGCCTTAACAGAGACGCACCAGTGTAAATCAGCTGTTATATCGGCTCTGCTGCCTAACAATGACGCCACCAGGAGCAAGGTGGGGTTTAGTGCCCAGGGCACTTTAACAATTGGGGGCAATATGAGAAATGAACCAGCTATATTCTTATTAAAGGTTGACCACTCTACCTCTGCACCACGGAGTAGTGCAGCCATTAATTGAACAAAGCCAATGCAATATAAAGAACATGAGCAACGAAATCTAGGGATTCAAACCAGCAATTATTTGTGAGACAGCAATCCAAACCACCATGACACTTCCCCTGCTTAGAGATGCAATACAGCACACACACACGTTCACACACTGAACACCAGCACCAGCCTTTAACCACCAGGAGCATCATGGGGTTCAACATCTTGCCCAATGACACTTCAACACATGAGCGGGCAGAGCAGGAACGGAACCTGCAATCATATAATTAAAACATTTCAGTCTTCTGTTGTTAAACTGATATGATCTTAACTATAGGCCTTTTATATTTTAGAAAGTTCTTATTGGATTTCATAAACAGCTTCCTGTGATTTAATGACTAAAATGTCTAATTGCATCAGTTAAAACTAAATGAAAGTCAGTTAGCTGCATCAGATTCCAAACTGTGTAATCAGACTAAGGAAGCCCAACACTCGAGAGACCACTCAGTCCTGAAATATTGCACTCCATCTGCATTGTCAGACTGGTACTTTGGCAAACTGCAGTGTAATTATATATTACTGCAAACTTATAAAACTTTATGCAGATTGGAAACACTGGCATGCCTGCACGATGAGCCTGTATTTTCCCTCTGGCTCTCCATCATTCTTCTTCCTTGCTGTTCTGCCTGTCTTGGATTGTCTGTGCATCTGCTGCAGCAGGAACAATCTGACAATAGGACTCTGACCACACTTGTGTGTGCATGTTTGTTACCAGCTTTGTGGGTTTGACCATTTAACAGCCCAGTGACACTTGGCGGAGCAAAACAGAGACACAAACAAGAGAATGTGCAGACTATACGCCGACTGATTCACTCAGATATCCATGGAATCTGGTGGGCCACGGCGATCCACGCCGATGCACATGCAGGCAGAGGATCCATCAATCAAACGATACCTGTGGTGAGCCGAATCAGCTGTAATGAATCAGGATTCCTTTTCTGCAGGGAGGTTCAATGTGTCAGTGAATCACCGTGTCTCTGACACTTTCTCCCAACTTTCCGTCTGCAAGAGGACAGCAGCTGTCACTCAAATAAACCTTCTAGGGCACAACTCCTGTATGAAATACAGCGGCGCCTGGAAGTTGAAGCACAAGACGAAGCATGAAATTGTGAGACTGAGATTCAGTGGTCCAGGGAGGACAATAAGCCTTTAAATCAGAGTACTTTTAATAAAGCTTAAGAATAATACACATGGGAAAATTCCAATAAAGGGAGGCAAGTGTCTATATTTAGTTATGCAAAACTTAGATAGGCACAAGTCAACAAAACGTAGTTTCATTTATGAATTGACAGTAAATCCATTTCTGCATTTTGGCCTAATCTACGTTTCTTTATCATTCCATCAAACAATGTCCTGGAAGTCAAAATTAATTGGATGAAATACAACATATGATCTTCAGTGCCTCCACTGAACACTACATTTCAAAACTTTTATTTATTGTTACAGTCCACAAACAACTATAGAAAGTTGAGTAAAAAACTTAACACTGAGGAATGTGACAAATGTGTGTTATTTAAAGAAATATTTCAGTATTCTGAAAATGTTCTTTTTCTTTTTTTGTCTTAAAAAAGACTATTTCTTCCCAGTTTTATTTATATTTCTGTCCATCTTTTCTGACACTTTCTGATTCCATGATGTATTTGCATCCAGTTTAGCTGGAATTTGTGTTTTCCATCCTTGGAGTTAATCTCCTCCTTATGTCACATGTCAGGAGCAGGAATAAAAAAGAGGAAAAATAATCCATTATAGAAGTTTTGAGTGATTATGAATGTGGATGTCAGTAGGTCAAATGTTGGTGTCTTACTATAGCTTCATGTTTGATTCAAAGGCTTGTTTGCAGATTTCTGTTTTTTGTCGACAGAGGTTGTAAACAGAACAGGGGTTGACCTGTTAAGGTGCTGCAGGTTTTGGGGTTTTCAAGGCCTGTGGGGTCGTGGACACGAGCGGCAGCATCTTAAGAGGAGTGAAGGTGCGTCTTACAGTTTTTTTAGACTAATGCAGCACTTCGTAATGAAAATAGAACATAAGATTGTTGTATGTGTGGTAAGCATATTGTGAAATATTTGCATGGATAATGTAAGTTACATGCACGTAAGATGCGCTGGATGTGCGAGGACTGCACACCTATCACATAAACAGCACTAATGGGCTTTTTGCACGGTCCACATGGTTCAGGGAGGCTGAAAAAAAGAAAAATTCCAAATGACGTGACTGAGTCTCACCTTACATGTTGCTGAAGTGTTCACTGCGACCTGTCGCCCCCAGCATGCCCAAACACATGTGCTTGAACTGTTTTGTTCATGAGCGACCTATGACTTTGATATTTCCTGCATGTCCCTTTCATGCCCTGTGTAGATTTGGCCATTTTTCACCTTCTCCTGTAAGGGCAGTTGAGATCAAGGTAATACAGAGTTTTGTCTAAACTGTTCAATCATTTCTGAGTTCTAACCAATACTTTTGTTTTTGTAAGTTTAATAAATTCTTCTTCATTCTTAATGCTCATTTTGTCTCATTAAACACTTAAAGGTCTGAGATATAAAATAATTAACCAAATGTCTGAATCAACTGAATGAAGATTTACCCATGAGGTAAATAACAGGGGATCAATTCAAATTGCAGGTTTCAGCTGAGGTGTTCAAGATCCTTCTATTGTGACACCATGGTGGTTCTTAAAGTGGGGGGAACTGTCAGGGGGTGGGAAAGATTGCTCCTGGTTGTTCTTACCTTTCAGGTAAAAATCAATCAAAAGTGACACAGCTGCAGTCGCAGGATGAGAATCTGCGACTGCAAAAATATATAAATAAATGCATATAAAGGAGAGTGTATCAGTATGAAACAGCGAGCCTCTATTGTTTTCTGCACTGTCACATAGCGTGGCAGCACGGCTCCTTTGTTAAAGACAAAACAAAGCATTTTACTGAATTGATGCAGTCAGTAACAGTCTGAAAGCTGTGAGAGGCTGTTTGTGAAAGTGATTCTACAGCAATATGAACAGTTACAGAACTGGGAAATATGAGTGTGATGGGAACCTCTATGCAATATTAGCACTTTAGCATGCTTGTCTCAAGCATAAATAGGGTGCACAGAGATTCCCGTCAGTCTGTCTGTCTACCTGTTTATTTTTCCATCCACTTGTCTGTCCGTCCCTCTGTCTGACTGTGTGTCTGTCATTCTGTCTGACCATCATTCTGTCTAATTGTCCGTCCATCCCTTTGTATGTCCATCCATCCGGCCGTTCGTCTTTCTATCTTGGTTTTGAAACATTGCATCAGAAAATTGTAGCCATGTCCTTCATGACTTTGAATTAACATAAACAGCAGGCATTATGATATAGCAGCTGCCTTAGAAAGAGCTTTCCATCAGCCTAAAGATGAGAAAAGGACAGAAAAGTGCTGGAGGCTGTGAATAAGTGAAGCCATACAGCAGTAACAAGAAAAGGACATAAACTGCTAGAGGACTAACCGTCTAACAGCAACTAACATCAGCTTGCTATCATTTGTAGTACACAATATATCAATAAGGCCTTGAAATATAGGAAAATACCTATTTTGTGTAGATTCTTGTTGTATTCTAAACATATAGCTACAAGTGAACAGTTGTTTAAAGGCCAAATCTGTTAAAATCTGTCATTCAGTAAAAAGCTGTGAAGTCGTTATTTAGCCAAAAAAAGCCACCCCCACACTATCCACCATCTATCCATTAGCATTGCGTTAAAATGCTAAACTTTACAGTATATTCTTTATTCGTATTAGATTATTTTTTACATTTTTGCTTTAATGTTTTAATTCACTTTGACAGCGCTTCAGTATTACGTGATACTGTAGTATTTAATGGATGTTTTGTTTTTGTGCATAATCACACTTAACAATGTTACCAGAGAAATACCAGTGTTTTACCAAACCATATCATTGTAACATTTTGATAACCACCCAGTATTAACAAATTCATACTTTCTTGTTTCTTCACAATTACTCTCTTGTTATATTGCATTTACACCAAACATGTTTCACGCTTTAAATCTGAGTCAGCTGCCGCTATCTGGATGCTTAGAGAATTCGCTGCTCAATGCTTATCCAAAAATGTGTTCATAAAATTCATGCAAGTGGGAGGAGCTACCGCCAAATGTTTTGAGCCTGATTGCAACACTGAGCAACGTCTGTATATATATCATTACAATGCATGAAAGAAACGGATGAGAGATCAGGTTTATTTATTGTTAAGAGCTCTACAAACAATTATGTAATCAATCTCTATGTCTGGGATCATGAGATCATTCAGAGATTCTCCCAGTACAGTAAGCTTCACCATCTACTACAGGAGCTGCGTCTAAATTATCGCCACTTTTAGCGCCACTTCTGTCTCTGTGACCCAGTTTGATGACTTGCTCCCGCATTTGTCCGAGGAGGAAAAAACCAAAACAACTTGAAAACTATTTGATTATCGTCTCGATGCAAATAATAAAACCGTAATAAAGTTTGGGAGTAGATTGATCAGCTTCGCCCCAATGTTGGATTTGGACTCCACCCCTTAATCCTGTCATTGAACACGTCCCTGAGTCCCTAATTGGTTGATCTGAAGCGAGTTCTCGGCAAAAGTTGAGACTTTTTAACTCTGGACGTGTCATCCAAATCCTCTTGCAAAACGCTCATATCACGCTGCTGCTAGACCGACGCGCCGCAGGACCTCAGATCACATCTGTATATTGACTTAACATTGAAACTAGAAGCCTCAGACGCGCAATCATGTTTTGTTTTGAATGCAGCTTTACTGTGCTGTAATGTCAGGTGCTATCCAAATAAGCTGTGATTTCCTACAAGACAGACTTGTAGCAAAAATAATAAAAGCTAGTAAAACTGAGGAGGTACAAGAGTCAAACTAACTATTCCATTTCTGTCTGTGATGAACTCGTTAATGCATCACACATTTTAATTTCCCTTCTTTTTTTCCCAGACAACTTTATCTGCTGAACTGTATGAGCCTGCTCTTGTAAAATGTCACATTATCACTTTTGGCACGAGGAGCTTTAAAGTGGAGATATTAAATTAGCCACAATGTCTGCATGGAAGCACTCAGAGGCATGACTCATGACCATAGAGAGGTCAAATACCCTGCCTGTGGGGGCAACTCCAGTACGTTCAAAAAACATCGATAGCTTATCAAATACGCCAAGATGTCAGAGAGCAAAGGAGATTTCTGAGCTGCACCAGAGTAGCAGGCTTTAAATGATGCATTGGTACAACTGCAGATACCAGTTTCTGTTGGTTTAAAACCAATAAAACGTATTTAATTACAAAACTTTTTCCAAAGTAGGCCTCGTGTCCTTGGAGCCGTCTTCAGAGGGTTCCATGCCGCTCAAAACTCAACGAGAGGAGGATTTATTTCATTTACCAATTAGCAAGAGAAGTGAAAGGGTGTATCACTGCCTCATTGGTTCCAGTCCTACCAATTATTACACCACTTTTAAACAAGCAGCTTAAAGCAGATTAAATGAAATCTTAGCAGAGCAAAGAAAAAAAAGCTGATGGGGTTTGCTGCCAAATGGCTCACGGTTTTTCAGTCCTTGGCTAAATATCCAAGATCCAAAGAGGCAATTAGCTGCAAGGATTCATCAGCTCCTCATAGTCTTTTTTTTTAAGTCTTTTTTTTATAACTCTCAAAGGTACTCCGACTGACTAAAACATTTGATAAATATACAGTAAACCCATTTTGGCCGATTAGTGCACTGCATGACGTTTCCTTTTTTTAAACCAACAAGCGTTTTTTTTTTTCATCTTCAAAACCAAGACCAAAGCTCGTTGCAATTATAAGGCGCGCTTGGAAAACACTCACCATGCTGACGTCTCATCATTCATGTCCCGGACTGATTAATTATGAAGAATCGTGAGCAGCACATCGCGTCCCCGGTCAGATCTGTCGCTTTACTGATCTTTTCTTATTCGTGTTTTGCGGCAAAGCAGGCATTTGAAATGCTGCATCAGCATGTGGGTTTTTGTGGCCACAAATGCAGAAGAAAAAGGAAGTCTGAGCTGATCATAAAAAGTCTGATTTGTCATTGAAAAGGTTCGAGGTTCATTAGCATTTCATCATTCAAAGGGTTCATGTTGATGTGTTAGAAATACTTTTGAAAACTTCAAGGACTGAAGCAGATCACATCAATTTGTAACCATTTGCAGCATGTTTCATAAGACTTTTCATGAGCAAGGGTTTGAGAATACATTCTGTTTCATGCATTGTCTTACCACTTTCTTCTTTTTTTTTTTAAAATAATCTGGAGCTTGGCATCTGCAGCAAACTGACTCCAGAGGAAAAAAAAAAAACATCCTTCTGCTTGCATCTTGATGGAAAAGGAACTGAAACTGCAGCAGGATATGGAGCCAAAACACACCTCAAAGCTCAGCGAGAGCTACTTGAAGACCAAAGAAGACCAAGCAGCGTCGACTGTGGAAGGCTGTTTTCACACATGCACTGCAGCCCTCAAATATTCAACACATGTTCTGCAGGCCTTTCATGTGAAAACACAACTGTCAGGGGCCCTGGAAGTGGCAGAGTTTACCCAGTCAGCTCAGAAGCCATAAGTCTGCCAAATCAAATGGGACCATGTGGGACTTTAGCAAATACAATTGTGCTCTAATTGTAATAAAACCAGAAAGAATTGTGACAAAAAAAAAGACTTAAAGAATGTGCAGAGGAATTTGTTGGGAATAAATATTTTTTCTAGATATTATTAGGTCTGTGCTTATTATCCTTGAATTTAAATTTTTTTTGGTACTGCTTCAACAAAATCACATTTAACAGCTTATGGTGAATGAATACACAGTTGTGACATTAAATTGGCTGTAATTCAAACCTGTGTACAGTTTTCCAAAGAATTTTTTTTTAAATTGGTTCGTAAAAATTATTTGGTCTTTATGAAGTCAAATGGTGTTACTGTTTACAAATCTTGTATCTAAAAGTTTCAGTCAGAAAAAATTGATTAACTAAGTAATTAACAATTTATCAGACATTAGGTATTTAGCATGTGAGCTTCATCATTTATGTCATTTAAGTGCATTTAAGGCTTTAAAAAAAAGTTCTTGTTAATTTTGCTAAATATTTGTATTTTTAAAGTAATTTTGTCAATTAAATAAATTCTAAGCCAATTTATTTTTATCTAGGCACGTTTTTCAGCAATTTTTGTGGGATTTGTTGCACTTTTCAGATTTACCTAATGCTTTTCACTTAACAAATAAAGATCATGTTTGGCTAACAAACTATTACCATTTAAACTCAATAGGTTATGCAGTTTATGAGCTTTACTGGCTTAATTTAGCATTGTGCTTAATGTCGGTAATACCAAATTATTCTAAAGGTTTTAACCTTCTAGATTTTCTTGTGTAATTTGGCTCATTTGTGAAAAATTAATGCACGACGTTTTGGTGTGAACTGTCCAACGTGAAGCAGATATTAGCACTTTAACTGTAACTGTAAAAAATCTCTTGGATAAGCTGGAGTTGACAAATGGAAAACACTCTGTTCATCTTCCCAGTAGAGAATTGATTTACTTGGTTATCAGACGGAGAGAAAAGTCCCACTGCCAGAGTTTCAATAAGCCTAACAGTTCTGCGGTTCGTGACAGTCGAAATCTGATAACAGGAATCACAGCAAGCTTGGAAAAAACACCAAGAGGAAACATCTTCATTTCTTTCAGGTTTGCAAAGCTGATTTCCAGCAAACTGCATTGTGGAACTGTTGGTTGTTTGGCTCTGTAATATCTGAAGTGATGCATGGCTGCTGTCAACAACAGCATGGGACTCTCTGGAGCAGCTGCACTCTGAGCAGCGACCTGTATCCCAATCTTCATCATCACTGAAAGGGATTTCATGTTTGTTTGTTTTTAACAGGATGAAGGAGATTTCTTTGGTGTCCTCCTTTTAATGCTTTGTTGGATGTTGTGTTGCTGAGCACTATAATGAGAAAAATGTTCTGGAAGTTGCCGTTTATGGCCTGCTGATGGGAACTGTTAGTACAAACGGGTTGGTTCACGTAGATGCATTCACACTTGCAGGTTTGATCTTTTGTTTCCAGTTTGATTTGTTAGGTGTGAACACTCACCTGTACTCTGGTGAGGACTAAAGGAGTAAATTCGATTGGCTGAAAGCGAACACGCCTGCTTTGCGGAAGAGTTTGATTGACAGATTCATTGGCCAATGATGACCTGCTGCATCAAGAGAGTCTCATATTTGACCGCAGGGATTTCTTTCATAAATGTGGGGAGATTCACAAAATAGAGGGCGTTTGTAAATGCACATTCCGCAAGTGTACAAGTGTACCTAATTATTGTGTTTGTGAAGCACCCATTGGGCATTTCTGAAACATTTATTGAGTTTTTGTGAAACACAGTGTGCTCATTTGTGAGAAACACTTATTGTGCATGTGTGAAACACAACGTGTGTTTGTGAAACACAACATGTGCATTTCCAAATTTGTATTGCACGTTTGCATAAAATTACAGTGTGAATCAGAGCGTTTGTATCTGTGAAACAGGTTGTGTGCATTTCTGAATGTTGAAACTGAATTAACTCCATACTGCCTCGGCAGCGTGTCTGTATTACACCAATGAAAAACAACCAACATCCAAACTTTTACATAGATGAATGTGCATACTGTGCATAGAAAATGAAAGTGTTTAGCTGATCACCGCTAGCTCCGTGGTGAAAGAGTGTGTTTTCCTTGGGGGGGGGTTGCTCAAAGAGGTGGGAATAGATCAAAATACCTCTTTGAGGATGTTTTTCATGAGAAATTAACATTGTAATACACTTAAAAGATCAAAACGTTTATTATATAGGCCCTTTAAAATCTTCCACTCATTCAAATGAAATCCTCTTCCCTTTCCGTGAGGTGAGACACCTTTTAGAGTTGGATTCTTCCAGGGTTGTCCTTTGTCACCAATTCTGTTCATGACATTTCCAGACAAAAACTCCTGTTGCCGCCACATAGTGGAAGGGTTTGACTATGAGAGCTTCCACATTAGGATGAGCTCCTTGAGGCAGTTTGGACATCTAGCAAGAATACCACCCAGATGTTCTTCTAGTTTGGGGTCACAGGGATGTGAAACAGGGAGGAGTTTCCCACAGCAGATACAAGACACGCAGGAAAGATTGTATCTCCAGCCTGAAAGGCAGGAAACGCCTCCTTTCCCAAAGGAGCTGGATTGGGAGATCCAGTTCTAAGCATCCTTTCTGAACTGTTGCCACGGCAACCCAAACCCAGACATGAGCAGGAGATGATGGTTGACGGATAAGACTAACAAGTGCTATAAAGTGTCTATCAAGCTTTAGTGAGAAAGATAAGTTGGGACACCAGAGTAACAGAAAAACATAGCCTTATTCTTGCAAAGATAATTTTGACAAGATGAACAAAATTTCACTACAAAAAAGATAGATTACAACATGCTAAATAGAGAAGACCAGCCTTTAAGACACTAAATGCTCAACCACAAGACTGGCAACAGTTAAAGGCTCCATTTCTGCCTATTCAGCAGTGAGTGGAAGTCCATTTTGTGTCAGAACCATTTTAAATGACCACAATAACAGAGTCTTTTACTTTAACCTTCAACTTGCTCTTTTTTTTTATTTCCTCCATGTCTTGTGAGACTAATAAAAATATATTGTTATGGTCTTCAACAAAATTGTTCCAAGAGCAAGATTACAAATAAATTGAACCAAAGTCATATGATGCAGACAATCCTTTTTTTATACTATAGATTTTAAATTTTAACATTGATTTTGCTGAGAATCCACAGAGGCAACAGAAGAGACATTGGTCATAGGGTTCATTAGACATCACATATCTGTGTTCCTACCTGCACAGGGGAATAACTTTGCTACCTGTTTTTTTGGTCATCGATTTTACTTTTGTTTGATATCATACAAGTCTATTCTCACCTTTTTCCCTCTAATGCTTTACATACAACTTTAACTGAATACAGTACTCCCAATAAGCAATGGATGTTGTTAACATAGTGTTTGTTTCACTTCACAGATTTTTGGGATGAAGAGATAATTGTGTTGGGGTGATAAACATACTTCAGTTTGTGTTTTTGACACATAACGGCCCTAATGTGTATAGTGTTTCCTACGTATTATGTCCAAAACAAAAAAAAACAAAAAAAAACTGAAAGGAAAAAAGCATTTTAATGTGCCGTCAACATTCTGTGGGTTTAAAAGGCTGATTTTACCACTAATTATTCCCTTCGTGGGATAAACACAGTATAATAAATAAATAAAAATAAAAATAAATTCATCAGTCCAACAGCCAGGAACACATGATGTTGCCTAAAGGACAAGCAGCATCATCTGGCTATACAGCACGTCTTCAGGTTGGTAGTAGACAGTCAGATGTTGCAAGGTAACTTGTGTCAAGGTGTCATCAGCAGACTTGCATCAAGACACAAAACTACTGGCAAAGTTTGTGACAGACTGCATCACTAACCAGTACCTAATGATCTCTGCATGTTGACATGGTTTAGCAAACGCCACACAGCTGCAGGTCCGTTTACCAGATGTGAGGGGTACTAACTAGGGTTTCCAGACAAACCATTCAGAACTCACTCCTCCGCTATGACTTGAATACCAGACGACTGTTGCCGGCGACTTCACTGTCACCAAGACACCACTGTAAATGTTTACAGTGGACATAAGACCATGTGACCTGGACAATGCAGCAGTGCTCTACCATCCTGTTCACTGATGAGTGTCGGGTCACCTTGCACAGAAATGATAGTCATCAGCATCGCTGGAGAAGGCGGAATGAGCAACACACCGAGGTTGACATGGTCCCCCGGGTTCACTTTGTTGGTATCACTAGTCAGAACAAAACTGATTTGGGTATTGTAGATGTCCCAGTCATTCACGTTCTTTCATCATAGAAGTCATCATCATCCCCCAATTCCACAAGTTTCTGTTCATGGGTGATAATGCTCCACCAGACAATGACAGAACTGTCACAGCTGGACTTCAGGAAGTAGAGTGTCTAATATGGTTTGGTCAGCAATGACCCCTGACCTGAACTCCATAGACCACATCTGGGACCAGCTTTAGCAGAGACTGGATGATCGGACCTCATCCCCAAGTGAGCTGGTAGAATTCCATGTAGCACTTGTGGAAGAGTGGAACGCATTGTCTCAGAACATCATGAGGCTAGTGAGGAGGATGAGACGTCACTGTCAGGCTGTCATTGGGGCAAATGGTGGAAATACACACCACTGACATGGACGATTTTTTTTTATTTGAGGTTACCTTTATTACTGTCTTAATTTGGGGGGGTAGTAAAATATCAAACTAATTGAAATCGTGTTTCGTTTCATTTATTATTAGTAATACCAAAAGAAACATTTTATATATTTAAATAAAATTCAGACCAAACGGGAAATACAATCATTTTATATCAAGTCAACAATACTCGTGAATTAACTTTGGTTGTGTTGTTTTCCTGCAGGATCCTTAAAATTACACGTTAAATAGAGGTCATATATTGAACTAAATTATGCCCTTAAGTGTAATTCTTGAAGCTGTTCTATTCTGGATTGTAACATAAGCAAAAACTGTATTGCACATAAGATGGACCTCACTTTTTAAAACCCCACAGCTTTAGTTAGAACCAAGTAATCTGACAAGCAGCTACTACTAAAATGTTGCCCCTGGCCTGTTGGCACAACAGCAGGGAAAACAGGGATTTATCCAGGTAGGTAATAAAAACAGGTAGATGAACTCTGTTTTTCTCTCTTGCACAAAATATGAGCACTTTTGTCTGCATGATTTCAGCTCAAGGTGGATCAAAGTCAGTCTCTGCTTTAACTCAAGGCAGCTGTTCACACTGCTGGTTCAGAGGTGAGGGGGGCTTTACATGATCCTGATGTGCTGAGAGTGGCCAGCCTGCCCACTCTGCTGCAGATCGCCTATCTTACAACAATAACCAAAGATCCGTGGCCAGCCAAAACACACCAAAGCACAAAAATCCCCGCCCTGCCCCTCAGATCTCCAGGGCAGGAGCTTCTGGGTGGTGGTTACCCCCCTGAAAGAGTTCCGGCTTCATATGGCGAGCTCCTCTTCACATCTGGCCCGAGTTACTGCAGGCACTTCATCCCGTCAAAGCCCAGCTGTTGTGGGAATTGTTTTGTTTCTATAGAGGCGTTTAGATCCCAGCTGTACGCGGCGGGAGGAGGAGGCCTTCACATCTTATTTGTATAATGTGCTGCTGTGTGTAAATGATTGTTTTTTCTTATATTTGACCATTTCCCCTACAAACTAGTTTCTGGCCTTTTTCACTGATCAGTTGCAGTGGGCTGTCATCCCAGGAAAACAAAAGCTCTCCGTAGGAAGAGACTGAGCAGATTAGATATCCGGCTTTGGGTTATGATGTGGTGAGCTCACTTGTTGTTAGTCGACTCTAAACATAATCACATCTCAGCATGTGATGGGTGACCCCGCACATTCAGTTTTAGACGCTGCTCACAGACAAAAGACAACATCTACGGTAAAACGGGGATCTCTGCCCAACAATCCTCCAAACATTTGCATTGTTTTCCTGCCATCCACTCACTGCAAGCACTGACAGAAGAATGTAGCCGAATTAGGTTTGTGCTGCACTGTGGTTCAATTGTTTGGGTTCAGGTCAAGTCCTGCAGCTCTGCCACATCCATTCAGAGGATGCAGTGACCACTGGATAATCCAGTGTTCCTAAAATACTTCTAATTATAGGTCTACAGTCGGATTCAGATGGGTAATGGACAATTTTGGTCCAAAGGGAGCCACAAATGTGCAGTTATTATAGCTCAGCCAAGTTTAGCACATTTTTCCTGCATGAAAAAAGATGTCCAGCTATTAAAATCCAGATACCCTTATAGCAGCGGGAAGCCATTTTTTTTCTGGGCCTCAACTTGAAGGCTGTTGTGGAATGAAGGGGGGGGGGGGGGGGGGGCGTCGCCCCCTGTAGCCGTCAGCTGCGCGGAAAAGTTATTTCTCGTCAGGATGCAAGTCTGACAGAGTATTAGTTATTTGTCGATGGGATGTCAGAACAAATGGGGGGACGGGAGCCAGCTTCTTGATGACAGTGGCTGTAAATTACACATCACAGAGAGCATGGTGTTTGCCAGGTGGCACCGTAGCCCCCTGATGGTAATCTGTCAGGGCCAGGCCAGGCTTTAAAATGTCACTGCGCCACTGATATCGGGATGGCTGCAATTACAGCTCTCCAAAGCCCATTACCTGCTGATCTATTTAAAGCCACTGTAACAAGCCTTGTTCCACAGCTGCCTTTGATATGAGCGCCAGAAGTAACTCACACTGCCGCACGCTGAGTGGACATAATGACAGGAATATTTACACTTTCCAGCCAGAGGCATTAGCACAGTCATGGACACTGAGTTCCATTCTAAGCAGTTCATCTGTCTTTTTTCTTTTAGGAAATGGAGAAAGTCTTTGTGCCTTTTTGGGACTTTTCAAAGGTTTGCACAGCTATATTGCTTGAAGTATGAAAACATTGATTGGAGTGCATCTTCATAAATTAAGAAAGGCTTTAAAAAGTTAATTTTGTTCCAAAAAATTAGTTGAAGAATTCAAGCTTATTATGTATTACAATGTTCCCTCATTTATTTGGTACGTTTTTAAAAGAACCTGCGATGGGTGATATATGTGAAGTGGGATTACAGATGTTTTAAGGCTGTAAAACTCCTCAATACACACTTTGTACACTTTTCTCAGACATTAACATTTTTACACATTTCTCTCATGTTTAAAAAGGCAGTTTAAACCTTCATGGAAAAATCAGTCTAGGATTATAGAATCAAACCAAAGATCTGATCTCGATGAAGATTTATGTAAATGTGGTAACTTGAAAGCAGCCTGTACAAGAGATACTGCACAGGAGAGATTGACAATGTCTACAGCCAATCAGGACACAGAACACAAAAAATTGCTTTAATTAAATCTTAAAAACAGCATTGCCATGATAGGTGAACTGCAATAAACCACTGTTTATAAGTTCCTTGCACACAGGTTAAAACACTTTAAATGTACATTGCCTTTAACTGCCATTTTAACTAAAGCCTGACAAAAATACATTTTTCAGTTACTTAGAATACTGCAGAAGTTTAATTAGTTATTTAATTTGAAACTCTTTAAAGGATTCCCTACCCTATGATGGACTAGTGAACTGTCCAGGATGAACTCCGCCTCCTATCTTCTGTGGCTGGGCTAGGCTCCATCAACCCCAACCGGGAATGCATTAGACTCAGAAGATGGATGGATGGTTTTGTGGGGCTTAAATGGTCTTTGAGTCTGGATCAAGTAGGGTGGAAGACCCCTGACCTGACAATGGTCCTGTAAAGGGTCACTTTCACCAGGCACAGAAAGGGTTAGACACAAATGGTTTGGCTGATGAAGCTGGCTGTTCACAGAGTGCTGTATCCAAGAAACCTGGTACTTAAAGACTGTAGACACACAGAACATGGGCTCCTACAGTTGAATTTATTTGGCTCTTAAGGACAAAAAGAACTGAACTGTCTTTTCATTCATGGAAGAGCCAACTATTTAAAAGTTGATCAAGAAAGAGAAATTAATAATGGTGGTTTGTACTCGGCTGGAATTATATGACACCAAGTCTTTCATGAATCGGAATAGAGCTGTAAAAACCAAAGCAAAAGCCTGAAGTAAGATAAAAGAAATTTGCACAGCTTCAATATTTAACACCAAGCCTTTTCCAACTGTAGGTGGAAAAGAACATGGGCAAAACGCATGTTCAAGAAGGCACGCCACATGCTCGAATGAATGTAGACTTACTTCAGCTGACCTGAGAGGATTGATGGGCATGTAGATGTCTGACAATGCTTACTTGGACCAATCTATTACCCTATTAAAAATATTTTTCGCCTCTTCTGTAGTTTTTTTGTTTTTTTTTTCCGTATGGCTTCATCTTCTAATTCTCCTAAATTGTTGGAAGTCTCAAGTAAGGCATTTCTCCTGTACTAATTTTGTTTTCCTCCATATTTCAGCAAGTTTTTAGAGCCAAAACAACATGTTCTTTATAGATACTAACATGCACACGCCTCCAGAGTCATGGTGTTGGTCCAGGGTTTTAGGGAATTCGGGAGCCTCAACTGCAACAGCCCACAGCGGGCAACGCTGCTCCCCGAGCTCTGAAACGTTCAACCTCAAAACCGCAGCTGGCAGAAGGAGCCATGACATCAGCGTCTCTGAACCACGTTTAACTGCTCTACATATGAGCTGCATATGGACGGCACAATGGCAAACAGACGTGGCTGCGGCGCTGGGGCGTTGGGAGTAGGTGCTACGTGAGGAGCGCACTGAACATTTCAGCACAGGGAGCCGGACACGTGCTGATCTCCAGTGAGACTGAGCAAATTCCAGTGAGTCACAGGACAAGCTGATATACCCAAGTGATATGCCCTTTCCAAACTACTGTACCAACACAGCCGTCACGTCTTCTTCTGTTGTTCTGGTCAGGCCCCACTCTCGTTCCTGACATTTTTTTTTTGTCTTTTGATATTTCATGTTGTTCCAACTTTTTTATTTTTAAAGTGTGAATCCTTTAAGGGCGAGCTGGAGCTTAGATTGTCTTTTTGACTCTCCTGAGTCATTGCGCTGTTGTTTTTTTTCGTACACTGCGGGCTAGAGGGCATGTAAAGTCAACAACTGGAACACCGTCAGGCTTCACAGGAAACAATATAATCTTCAAGTAGGTGATTCAAAGTGAAGCAAAGTTTATGCAAACATGGCAATTTTTGTGAAGAGCACAGCTGTTAGCAGCTGCGATCCGTCAAACTGGACAGCCGAGGCGGTCATTACAGATAAATGACAGAATGTATTTCAGTGGTCAACCAGTGGGGGCCCACCAGCCTCCCTTATTTTCAGGGGGATTCAGTTATAAGCAGCACCTGTGTAAATATTTTGGAGGCTTCGGGGTCCTCTATTGCTTTTAAGTTCAAAAAGGACTTCCAGCCCACAGAGGATGGAGACAGATGGGCGTGAAGAAGGGTTTGGCAAACATTACAGTAGAAATAAAAATAAATAACTGCTGTAAATGTTTGTTTCTAATATCAGTTTTTGAACTGCAGCCTAAAAACGACCTTTTGGTCTAAAATGTTCGGTAGGTATAAAGGCCAATTCAACCAAAATGAAAGTGTTTTTTATTTGTCTTTTTTTAACGTTTTTTGGACTATTGGTTAAATTTGCTGCACTAAAATGACTGATTTCTGAATTACTATGACATTAAATAATTTTGTTTTAGATTTAGGTTATTTCTTCTCCAAGGATGTTTAATTCTCTGGCTGTAATAAGCCAATGGAGCCACAGTAGTGCAAAAGTGTTCCCGTTGTTCATCAAGGAAGTTACATTTAAAAAATAACGGAATAGATTAAATTTGTAAGTAACCATCTTTACTTTTTTATGTTTTACAATAATTACAGATGTTTTAAGTCTGTAAAATCCCTCCCTACACACTTTATGCACGTTTCTCAGACAGACATGAACATTTCCATTTTTTCTCTTTTGTTTAAACTCTCAAGATTCAAACCTTAATAGAAAAATAATTCCAGTATAATAGAATGAATACAAAGAACCCTGAGATGCTATCCAATCAGAATAAATTGATCATCAAAGTAGGATGGCATACCTGAAGAGGCATGATGGGAGCAAACCAAAGCCAGAAATTATATGAGTGGTTTCTGTTTAATGTAAGTTTTTAATTTTTAATAAAGCTCTACTTATCTTATTAGCATGAGAGGATTACCATACATAATCTTATCAAGTGTTGGAGTCCATGTACAGTGCTGCAGAAAACTGGCTGCCTCCTTCTAATTCCTAACATGTTCATGATTTATAATATTTTAGATTATCAAACAAGAGGACCTTTGTGACTCCAGAGAAAAAAATGATCTTATTAATTTGGGGCGGGAGAGTTCCAAACCTACATATCAAAAAGATAATTCCCCATTCTAAATCATGATTTCACTGTGGTTGCTGACACTTCTTTGGAAAATCAATAGTTTAGTTTCATTTGCCACACCCAGGCCTGATTACTCGCAGATCTCTTCATCCTAAAAAGGATTTTTTATTAGAAACAAAAGGGAAATATGCCAAAGGATCTCATAAAAATGGAGATCAACAATAAAATGCCATCTGAAGAAGCCAAAGTTCAGACGGAAAACAGTTTTGGACGATCTGGTAAAGAGCTAAGATCTCACAGACTAAAGGATTCCAGGGAACAACAGTGCAACATGTCATACACAAAACTAGGACAAGAGGAGAACATTTCCAGTCCAAAATGATCCACGAAACACAAATTATCCAGGAAGTTATAATAGAACAATAATGTCACAGTAAGTAAAGAACTGAAGGTCTTAGCTGAATCTGTTTAGGTCAAAAATGGATCCAGTTCCAGAAGAAATACACTGCTAAGCAATAACACAGAGTTAACTAACATTTGACAAAAATATCTGGATAAATGGATGAATTGTCTATGGACTGATAAAATAAAGAAACATTTAACAGTCAAACATGGAGGTGGTACTATAATGGTGTGGAGGGGGCAGTAGCTTCATAGCTTACCATAATGGACACCAGGCCTGCAAAATAAATTTCACAGCCTGTGTGAAACAGGTGTAATAAAAGAGAGCGTAAACTGCGATACATGGTTAACCTTAAATGGTTAAACACACGCTAAAAAATCTCATGGAAACTTGAGCTATTTAATGAACCCAACAGATCCACTTACGCATTTGACAAATCGGAAGGAGCCCTTCATGTCGTTGACCGATCGAATGGAGCCCTTTTATGTTAGATGCCCGCCTCCAATGAAGACGTAAAACATTTGGAGCAACATTTAAGTTGTATTGACTTTTATTTAAATAAAACTGGTGCAATTAAATCGAAATAGTTTTATTTTTGTTGTTGTTGCTATATGTTCTTGTCTCACAAGTCATTATCATTGCAACATTGATTGCTAATATTGCACATGACAAGTTTTCCTCATGTCGTGACGTTCTAACAGATCCACTCCTGGATTCTGCGCTCTACTGGAACATTTGAAAGGAAAATCTCCATGGTGAGGTCATGCCTTGCAGAACAATCAACAAATAAGCTGGTAAACCTCTAAACGGAAACTGTGTTGAATCTCTGAGCTTCATGATGGAAAACACTGATGAAATGAAACAATTCTGCTAAAATTCATGAAGGTGATTATTGCCAATTGATGCAAATGAGTCACACTAATTTTGGGAGTACATCAAATTATGTGAAATGTTTTATTTTCTTCCTAAATAAATCAAATGATCACTTAAAATTGAACTGCTGTTGTTAGATCTCCATGAAGTCAAACATGGTGGTGGTACTATAATGGTGGGGGAGTTAAAATTTATGAAGAAGATTGATAGGCATTTCTTTATTAACATAAAATAATGTGGACTATTTTATTTTGCTTCTCAGACGTCCTCAAAATTGAAGTCTAATTGTTTGATCTGGGCAGAAATACAGAAAATGGCTTAAAATAAAACTGGTTAGCATCTTTTCAACTGTTGATTTTTTTTTATTTTTTATTATGGAATATAAATAGAGTTGGGATGAAATGAAGTAAATCTGTCGGAACACGGATGACTTTGTCAAAGAAGCTCTAAGAGTAAAGTGACCTTCTTGCTGAGCGGAATCCAGCTGCCTCCCAGTTCCAGAGGAGGGATGTTTCCACGCAGCTGTGGGGAAGGGGGGCCGTTCCCTCAGCAGATCCCAGCTCAGTCCGTCCAGAGCAGCGGCGGGGATGAGCGCGGGGGAGCAAACAGCGGCGCATTTGGCAGGTAAATTGGGATCCAGGTCGACGGGGACGCGTTTAATTTTTATCCTTTTTTTTTTTTTTTTTTTTAAATATATTTTCGGGGCTTTTCTCCTCGTGCCACGACGCGCGCGGAGGCGAGCCAGACGGAGGCGGAGAGTCGCCTCCAACAATTCCAGAGGTCCCTCAACTTGCAGCCAAGCCGATCCGACCCAGCAGCTGTCAGGCTGGAGCTCCGGAACCCACATGGTGACAGTTGGTGGAGGAGGTGAAGCTGCAGGAGGATCCGCTCCGTATGGCTGTTGTTATTTGGTAACTTGAAGCGTGCGCGGCTGGGAGCGCCTGCCTGGCTGCCTGCGCAGCCTGCGTGCATGTGTGCGTGCGTGTGCGGATGCGCTCCGATCAGCTGAAGGTTACAGACTGCTGATGGAGCTAGCCTTGGCTAGCCTTAGCTCCGCCGCCGAACAGAGGCCAAACTCCGCTCAAATCGCGCAGATTTCTTGGTCCGTGCCGGCGCGCGCACGTTTGGAAAAGAAAAACAGGGAAGGCTGCGGGGGCGCAGCGTGGATTCGCCGTGTTGTGTTTCACACTGGCATCAGCTGTAACTTATAGGAATGCTGTGCTCCATTTCTCCCTCCTCTGTTTGAACCACGGCGCGCGGGGGATCTGGGGCAGCTGATTTGTCGTGAAATCTAGTTAAAACCCGGGATCGGTCAGAATTCCACGCAGGACCTTCATCCATCCTCTGCTGGTCTGACGATTGTTGTTGTTTTTCTTTCTTTTTTTTTTTTAAATATTATTTTGGCCAAATTCTAAACCAGACAGATGTTCAGAGGGAAATTCCCCTTTTCCACGCCACATCGGTGCACCTTCCTTTCCACGCAACAGCATCAATCATCCCACAACGACACCATGACAGCACCCAGGCCCCACTGTGTGCCAGCTCTCTGTTCTGCTGGCTGCGGGAGGAACACCATATGCAAATAGCTCTTGGCAAACGGTGTGCCAAGTTTAGGCTGCTTTGATGTGTGCGTGTTGTCACTTTGTCACACCTGGAGGATGCACGTGTGCGTGATCGTGGCTGCAGCTTGACCTCCCTTCTGCGTCCTCTTGCTGGCTCCTTCTCTGGCTGTCACTTTGCAGACAATTCCAGAGGATTTGTGCATTTGAGCTTTTTGTTCCACGAGGCTGGATGGTATGGCCTCACACTCCAAGTGATGTCAGAGGGCTTGCAAAGAGCTTGCTGGATTTTTTATTTTAGGGCTACTTTCATGTAAATTGCTGCTGTCACTTGGGGACCTCTACAGGCCGGATCCCATACCTGGCAGTTGAAGTTTTATTTTATTTTATTTTTTCCCCGCCGAAAAAAAGAACTAAGGACGTGTCAACTTCGGTTTGATTAACAAATATGATGCTTTTCGGAGTATTTATGGAAACCCTTCCCAGGAGTCTGCTCCTTCCCACCAAAGACCTTTCATAGCTCAGTGAGCTTTCATCAAAAGCTGTTAGTAAATGTCAGCAAAGAGATATTTCCCCATCGCCGGACTCAACCGGAGAGATGTATGTGAAATAGAAATATAAGTGTGGCATTAATGGTTGGGTCTTTTCAGGCGTGAGCTTAGGGGTGTGTGGCTAGTGTTTCACACATCCCAGAGACTGGGATGGGGTGAGAACTCAAGGCTGGGCTTGATGCCCCGAGGAGGTTAGGGTGTGGAGTACGCTGGAATGGGAAGGAAGCAGCTCATTAATTCCATCCAGCAGTGAAAAGAATGGGTTGGTCAGCGAAACTGGAGGGGGGCCCCCCTTCTCCACGGCTCGGAGAGGACTTATACTGGTTCGGCTTTCAAGTGTGTGCCAGAGAGCTCCTTCTTTGGAGCGCGTGTGCACCGATTAGATCAGGAATCTGCGGCTGCAGACAGCTCTGTTTTCTCTCTGTCAATCTTAGGCGCCGTTTCTAGGCCAAGCTGCACGTCAGGGAGGATGAGTTTGTCTGCCGGCGGGGAGCCGAAGCCTGGAAAAGTCATGTGATGCTGCCTGGCTACAGGGATCCCCTCTTAGGTCCTAGGTGATGTCAGAGCAGAGGTGACGCAGGCGGGGGGAGGGGGGCGGGTAAAGCCAGCCAGATCTGTGTGAAGGCAGCTGAGTGATACAGTTGGAGGCACGGCGTGAAACTGAATGGGGATCTTGTGGGTATTGTTGAATTCTGGATGCTCAACAGACGAGCTAAGGCAACGCCACCAAGAGCACAGCGGTTCCTGCATTCACCCGACTCCACCGCGCCCCCACGTTACTCTCTTGATCCCTTAAAGCCATTTTAATGGCTTCAAATCTGCTGGTAATACATGTTTTGCCGGATTGTTTACTACTTTCTCTTCCACAGTGCTGAGCAGGAGACATGCAGAGTCCACATCTGATTAGCAGAAAGCCAGAGCTGCGAGTCCTTTGATCACCCTGCTCCATGCTGATAAACCATGCCACTGTCGTCTCCAGCACGCCCCAGACCCTGACAGACACTAATTACCATGAAGTCAGTTTGGCAGGCTCCAAAGCAGCATGGGCTGGGCTCAGTGCTCTGCAGGTGAAGCCTACAGTAATGAGGAGCGTTGCAGATTAGCATGCTTCAGAACCAGTGTTTTATGTTATTTTTTTGTTTTTTTGAGTCCTCTCGTGTGACATGATCACTGTTCCGCCCCAAACCGCTGTTGGAAGCTTTCAGATGAAGAAAAAGTCATGACGTCAAACTGCGATGTAGGAGCTGAACCGAGCTAAGCCTGGTTACACAATGGAAAAATAAGTCTGTTGACATAATTACGCCGTCAGTGTCTTGCTGGTTGTGCATTTATGAACCACAAGGTCCTTTTAATTTCTTTTTGGGAGGAGGAGGAGGGGGCGAAGAACCTCACCACTGCATGAAACCTGAAGGACAAACGTTTGGCCTCATCGTTTGGAACAAATCAAAGCCAGACCCTCTTTTGTGCACACTCTGATGTGCTGGGAGATGGTGGAATGAAACATCTCTTCCTCACTGCCACAGCCTCCCCCCAACCCACCTCGCCTTTGATTTCTCTGCAATGGAGCCTGACTCTAATAAGTTTTTGGATTGAAGCAATTCACAGGGAATGTTTTTGCAACCCGTTTGCCAGAGCAGGTCTCGCGGTGGAATGGGAACAGCTTGGGTTGGGCAAGAGTCACAGATGAAAGGGGCGATGTGTCAATATTTCTGACAAAACGAGCTAAAGACTCATCTTTAATTGTACTGCTCCTGTGACGTCAATAGAAAGGAAACTCATTAATGTGGAATCAGAGATCATCCCTTCAGGCTTTAATTAGCAAATTTATGATTAGGAGCTGCTTGATTGTCTTAAACATGAACAGTTGGGTAATTATGATTAGAGTACAAAGACTGACAGAGATTGGGATCAAGTGACCCATTGGTTTATATTGGTTGTAATCTTGGTTCAATATTACTAAAGACCCACTCCGATGAAATTGTGTTTTTAAAATGCTCTGTCAAAATTAAGGTTAAAACTGCATTTCTGAGTTTTGTTTTTATTTCAATCGTTACGAATCATAAGGAGACAGAAAAAACGCAATCGCAAAAAACTTATAGCTGTGATGCAGATGCTACAGCCGGCGGGCCACCAAGCTCCCCGCTCCTCTCTACTCGGATGCAACCATTAGTAGAAAAATAGATCCATGTACGTCTTTTTTTTTCCTCATCTGAGCTGGATCTAATCTGAATCTGGATCTAAACTGTATGACTGGATAGTACCATTATTGCTTTAATAATGCTTTAGTTGGTTGTGAGCTGTGTAAGCTAGCGGAAGAGCTTGTAAACAAAGGGATATTGGGTAATGAGGGAAGGCTCACGCTGCTGTTCTGCAGAACCTATGTCATAGAAAACACAGGTTTTTTTATATTGCCTAAAAACAGCATAATTATAATTAAAAGATCACTGTGAACACTTTTACAATAGATCAAAAGAGGATCGGAGTGGGACTTTAAATTTCCAACCTTTTTAATAAAAGAGGAAGGATTCACAGCTGGTTGTGAAAAACCCCCCACCCCCGTTTGAATTTTGATTGGAAATAATAAATACAATGAGGTAAAATAAAACGAAAGAGATCAGCTTCTGTTGTGTAGTGTTGCTTTTTTAGGTTGAAGAGAATGGGACTTGATCTGCTTGTGTAAAGGCCTCGTCAAGATTATTTAATGAACTGCCCTGACTCCAAGTATTTCAGTTTTCCTAACTAGCTGCAAACAGGAAGTTAGGGAATTGAGTCTTGGCAAAGTCAGAAGCTTTATGCCACTCTTCAAAGTGTGCCTGAATTTTTGACATTAGTCTGAAAATGTTAAACATACTTCCATATTTCTAATGCTAAAAAAGGGTTTTGTGTTTGATACATAGTCACACTATTCTCCCATCCTATATGTAAAGATTAACCAGAACAAACTAGAGGTAATATGGAGACCTCGTGGCTTCAGGTGATTCTCATTAGACCGTTGTTTAAAACAGTTGTAGGGAAGGACGAGGCAAAGGGTTAGCATCTGCAGGAGTTTAGACAGGGTTTTCAAACGTGGAAAAATAATTATCCTATTGTTTGATGTTAACATGTAATAGGACAGTAAAGTAAACAATGCATATAGGGTGTTCAACACCTCTGCCTATCAGTAGCTGGGATAGGCTCCAGCAACACAAAGGGATTAATCAGGTTTGGAAAACGGATGGATTGTATAACATGTTTTTAGGGATCTGATTTGTGCATGTATGTACAAATTCACACAAAATGTTGAACATTGCTAGGTGTTATAACCCTGCCGTGGTCTGGCGAACCGTCCAGGGTTACCCCACCTTTGCCCAATAGTTGCTTAGTAAGTTTCTGCAACCCAGTGGTCCTGACCATGACAAAGCAGGTTAATAAAATGGATCCATAGATGTTAGATTTTAGAAAAGGGAGATATTATTATACTCACATTTTTGGGTATTCATGTTCTAGTTACTCTTAGCAATTGTTAATGGCTTTATTTACTATATATATTAAGTGTGGTATATATCTGAATTTGCCCTGTGATGGACTGGCGAACTGTCCCCAGTTTTTCCCGACAGTAGCTGAGATAGGCTCCAGCAACACTCATCTTCTTCCGTTTTGTCCCTTACGGGGGTCACAGGGCTGCCAGAGCCTATCCCGGCCACTTACCGGCGAAGGCAGGGGTTACCCTGGACAGGGTCACCAGTCTGTCATGGGGCCACATATCACACACCCATTCACTCTCACACCTATGGACAATTTAGAGTTGCCAATTTTTTTTGGACGGTGGGAGGAAGCCGGGGACCCAGGAGAGAACATGCAAACTCCACACAGAAAGGTCCCCTATTGACTTGAACCGGGGGCCTTCTTACTGTGAGGCAAGAACATTAACCACTGCGCCACCATGCAGCAATACTTTTACCCCAAAATAGGAATAAGCAGGTATAGAAAATGGATGGATATATATGTATTCATCATAATGACATTTTTGCAAAACACAGCTTCTATTTTTATCATCAAACATCTTCGTGAGTCTGAAAAAAACGCCCAAAATAATCCAGATTACACATTAAGCAGGGGTTCCTTATTGTAAATAGGACGATTGAATTTATTACAAGAAAGTCAAATGGATGCACATTACACCAGCATGCATCTTATTTTGAACATTAGCAGAAAAAAGTTGCTGTTCCTGTTGCTTTGCAGAGGCTTCTACAGCTTCAGCAGACAGTATAGGTTACACAACTGCTGTCTGCCTTGTAGAACTCTTAAAACTCTTGTTTACAAGATTAAAAGTTGCATTTGTCTTTGCTTCGGGGGATCATATTGTAATTGCCCTAAACTAAAGTGTGTGCTGAGGTCAGTTGGATTTTCTTTTTGATGGATAGCTGGAGCCAACATAACTCAGATAATATGGCCACACTTCTTGTAGCTGAGTTATTGTCCTTATTGAAATGGGAGAGAGGATCACCGAAGGTGAAATATGTCCCTGGCTCCCTCCAAGTGTTTAGATCTTAAGCAAAAGATGTGCCTGCCATTTCTCACCCTGGTCAGCCTGAAAAGAGTCCAACTGGAGACATTTGTGACACCGTTGCTTCTCCTCCATCTCCGCTGTGACGCACTTCCTCAGGAAAAGGGAGACAGTCCCGCAGCTGGATACACTGATGTCACATAGACAAACAATCTGCGGACGGTTGCTGTTTGCTGACTGTGATGGCCTGTCATCCCTTAGAAAAGCCCTGTGCGTGCACAGTTCCAACAGATGCATCACAGGGACTTAACAGGAGCGCACGCACTTAGGTCACTTACAAACCCAAGGAGACTGGAAAACAATGGGCTTCAGAGGTGCGGTGCTTGTGGCTTATTTTTGGAAGAGGGCGCTTATCGTCTTCCAGGCTCTGGTGTTCTTCAGAGTTCCTTTGTGTACGCTGGATCATACTAAATCCAGGTTTTTCTGGCTTTTCAAAGAAGCTGCAATCTTTTAACACAGCTACAGACAGTGAACATAAATTAGAGCTCCTTGTAGTTTATTTTTAATATATTTAGACATTTAAAAAACAGAAAACAGGTAGTTTGTCTTTCTATGTACATATTGTATCCATTCTATTTGTCCTGGATTTGGTTTATCGGATCAGGAACTAAACAAGAGAGCCCAAATTTCCCTCTTGCTGACCACTTCTTCCTTCTCTTCCCCAAGGTATTTTCAGGTCAAATGAGAGATATAATCTCTCCATTACGCCTGGAGTCTACCATTGGCTTTCTTTCAATTGGACATGATTTCAAGCCTCACCAAGATGGCGCCTTAGTGGCAGCGTTATCAGATGTTCAAACCATGTTGATTGGCTTCCACCCACATAATTTGGAGGGTTGGGGCTATGCTCTCTTCTAGTTTCCAGGAATAGAAAGTTCAGGAAGTGCGATATTCAGAGAAAGTGTTATGAAAAAAAAAAAAACAATTGTAATCTTTAGAGTTTTCAGCTAGTATGCTCAACAGTGGTGTACTTGTACAAATTGGTGATGTTCTTACTATTTAAATATGTTTATTTACAGTAAAAGCAGATACGTTTTCTGGACCACTGTCTTCCCAACATCCCTGCATTGACCAATCCCAGATAGTCCTTGGTATGAGAAGCTTAAAGTGTTTTGGATGCAGCATGGATTAGAAAAATCTAACATTATAAGACTGGTAATAGAACTCCGAAAACAAAAATAGAGTTTTGGTTGAAAACCTGCTGTGGTCAAAGTTGGACATTAACACTCTCCCATGAGAGATACAGTACAGACCAAAAGTTTGGACACACGTTGTCATTCAAAGAGTTTTCTTTATATTCATGACTATGAAAATTGTAGATTCACAGTGTAGGCATCAAAACTTTGAATTAACACGTGGAATTATATACATAACAAAAAAGTGTGAAACAACTGAAAATATGTCATATTGTAGGTTCTTCAAAGTAGCCACCTTTTGCTTTGATTACTGCTTTGCACACTCTTGGCATTCTCTTAATAAGCTTCAAGAGGTAGTCACCTGAAATGGTCTTCCAACAGTCTTGAAGGAGTTCTCAGAGATGCTTAGCACTTGTTGGCCCTTTTGCCTTCACTCTGCGGTCCAGCTCACCCCTAACCATCTCGCTTGGCTTTAGGTCCGGTGACTGTGGAGGCCAGGTTATCTGGCGCAGCACCCCATCACTCTGGTCAAATAGCCCTTACACAGCCTGGAGGTGTGTTTGGGGTCATTGTCCTGTTGAAAAATAAATGATGGTCCAACTAAACACAAACCGGATGGAATAGCATGCAAGATGCTGTGGTAGCCACGCTGGTTCAGTATGCCTTCAATTTGGAATAAATACCCAACAGTGTCACCAGCAAAGCACCCCCACACCATCACACCTCCTCCTCCATGCTTGACTGTGGGAACCAGGCATGTAGAGTTCATCCGTTCACCTTTTCTGCGTCGCACAAAGACACGGTTGTTGGGACCAAAAATCTCAAATTTGGACCAAAGCACAGGTTTCCACTGGTGTAATGTCCATTCCCTGTGTTCTTTAGCCCAAACTGGTCTCTTTTGCTTGTTGCCTTTCTTTAGCAGTGGTTTCCTAGCAGATTTTCTACCATGAAGGCCTTATTCACACAGTCTACTTTTAACAGTTGTTGTAGAGATGTGTCTGCTGCTAAAACTTTGTGTGCCATTGACCTGCTCTCTAATCTGAGCTGCTGTTAACCTGCCATTTTCTGAGGCTGGTGACTCGGATGAACTTATCCTCTGCAGCATTTTGATGGTTTTTGTGACTGCACATGCGGACACTTTCAAAGTGTTCCCCATTTTTTGGACTGACTGACCTTCATTTCTTAAAGTAATGATGGCCACTCGTTATTCTGTACTTAGCTGCTATTTTCTTGCCATAATACAAATTCTAACAGTCTATTCAGTAGGACAATCAGCTGTGTATCCACCTGACTTCTGCACAACACAACTGATGGTCCCAACCCCAATTATAAGGCAAGAAATCACACTTTTTAAACCTGACAGGGCACACCTGTGAAGTGAAAAAAAATTTCAGGTGAATACCTCTTGAAGCTCATCAAGAGAATGCCAAGAGTGTGCAAAGCAGTAATCAAAGCAAAAGGTGGCTATGAATGAGAAGGTGTGTCAAAACTTTTGGTCTGTACTATATATGAGTATACTTAATTAGATTTAGGATTATAATTTATAAATTGGCCACAGCGTCTTACTGTTTTATCAAATAATGTTCTTTTCAGTTTGTAGTTTTGCCTGAATGGACTAATTTCTGTTTGAGTAAACCAGCTAAATACAAACAAAAGATATAAAAAAAAACCTAATCAATGTAATAACGTAGCTCGATGTACAAATTAGACCAATTGTGTATCATAGATGGATCTCAATATCATGCTATACAGTTGTGATGACCACAATCCTACCTGACTGGGGGAACATTCAACAAAATCACAAGTCTTAGATTGGTGTCTCCCAACCTGGGTCCTTGGGGAACACTGTCCTGCATTCTTTTTCAATACTCTCTTCAAACACACCTGCCTTTGATTACTGCCATCATCAGCCCTCTGTAGAGCGTGATGATGAGCTGAATCAGGTGTGCAGAAGCAGGGCAACATGGAAAACATGCAAGACTGTGTTCCCTGAGGACCTGGGTTGGGAAACACCATATTTGGATCAGTATCAATCAGAAGAGGAATGACCAGTGATTAGTCAAGTTGTGTACTGTATAACATATTGTACCAAATTGACAAAAACAATGTTTCAGTACCAAGAGTCGTATGGAGTATTGGGGGACAGGGATCCTAAATTGTTTGCAGCCATCAGATTTGGAAGCCTTGCAGTCATTCAATGTGTTAGAGGCATAGTTTTGTCAAGCTTCAACGACAGCTCAACTCGGCCGGTAAATCGGCCAGCTGTCCTTGTCCCATCGCTAAACTGGGGGAATTTATTGAGGGAGGTTTGCCACCATGGTAGGTGGAAGTTGGCCTCCTCTCAGGTTATCAGTATTGGATTTTTCTCTCTGACCCATTGCACATTAAAGCAATTAACTAAGAGTTTAAATGGCAGAAAATTGGTACCATGTTGACCAGTAAAGTAAATCATGGTTACAGCTCTGTAAACTGCAGTTTTTTTATGAGATTCATGTTATCCCTGCAGGTGATCTCTGTTGTTGCTGCCATCTCTCTTTTTATTCCTGGCAGGAACTGCAAACGCAGCTTTGTTTTTTAAAGTTGCTCTGAGTTGGCATTAGTCCATGCAAGAAGCTGATTGTAGTTACTAAAATGCTTATGCTTGTGTGCTTTCAGTTGTACTTTTACAACATAAACATTCCCATCCTCTTGGCCTCCTGTTTACCATAAAATAAATAGTACAGTGTAAAAATGCATAGAAGTCAAATGAGAGACCACCTGGATTATCCAGTAGAAAAATGCCAAGCAAAGCTGAAATCAGGTTGAATAAAGCCTTGCAGTGGTGCACGACTTACTAGTGCCTAAGTCTCGTTTTTTATAACATCACTGACCTGCCTGCTACTGATCACTTGTGTCAGGTGTGATCAGCCTTTAGGTAGCTGCAATAGTAGAAATGTCTGGTTGACTTGAGTTGACCACTACTGGATCACGGTTTGTGACAACCTGATGCCACATTTGAGCTCCTACTTAACCTTCTGATGACCAGCAATAGAAATAGCCAAAATAGAAATTTCTGAATTTGAATATCTCCAAACCTCTGGAAACTACTGATTTCACTTCCTGTAGTATCTAAAGAGCACATGTGGGACTTTTCCATGAAACCTAATGTGAAGGGGTGGGAGGGGCTTTGAGAATTGTAGTTCTTGATGGATAAAAAAATGTTTTGACTGGACTTTTTTTCCCCCAGTGGTAGTCAGAGGAGTTAAATGATAAGTCATTCTTTTTTTTTCCAAATCATGAGCAGAAAAGGAAATACTCCTAACCTAATAGTATGTTCACACTGCCCTCTGCAACGCACATTCAAGCTACCCCTTCCAATGAAAGGTCTCTGTAAACACGTGTATATGCACTGTTTGGGTTTTCGTGTTAAAAACTCTTGCGCTCACATGTTGCTGCGAAAGTTCTATAGTCCCTTTTTGGACGCTTTGTACAAAACACACGTTTAAAGTTATGTCAGTTGAATTTAAAAAAAAAATGTCAACACTGGAGCTAAAACTCCATTGTAAAAGAGTTAAATTCATTCTGCTGTAGGTTTTGCTACCTGTAATTTATTACCTTTGCAGGTCATGTTTTGTTTATCTAAGGTGGAGTTCACTTGAACTCTAGAGCTTCCTAAAGACGGAGATCTGATTGCACTTCATAAATCTGTGATTCTTTGTATGCACTCCAACGCTTTTCAAAGACCTTTCTGCTTTAATTATTCAGTCAACCTCTAACCCTTTGGGCTTTTTTATCTACCTATTCTGCAGTCTTTATTAACAGACTCCAGCTTTGTCCTGCCCAGGGTCTTTTTCAAGCCGCTGCCCTGTACTTCTGCCTCCACACCGTGCCCTCATCTCAGCTGGGCCATGAATAAGGGGCTGACACCAAACTGTCAACCTGCAAGCTGTTATAGCCTCGCAGGAAGCCGCTGGTGTAGCCACCAGCAAGGGCGCAGGACTCCCCTCGCGTCCACAAGCCCAGACTGTTATCTGTTTTAATAAAACGTGGCCTTGACACAAGTTCGCTTGACCTAAAAAGAGCTGGTCTTACATCATTCTGAGAGGGCATTACGGTAATAGTGTGCATGCGCTGTTCCGACAGTAAACACGTGCTATTTTTAGCTTACGCAGCAGCTCATATTTTCTGTAAAACATATTTTTACTTTTTTTTTTGCTCTTGAGTGCAGCATGTCATTGAAAATATAACAGATCCACCCATTTTTTTTTTTCACAAGTGGCCACAATGTTTAGTTTTCTTTTAAACAAGACGGCATTGTAGAGCAGCACAATGTTGTTGTGTTTTGGGGGATGAAAGCCGGCCATTGTTGCGGGCTGCCGCTAGAATCCCAGTTTTTGTTTGACATAAAATGGGTAATTCCATTGCGTAACCGCATTAACACCGTTTAAGCAGAGCTGGTCGTGGGAAGGAAAGGGTGGGATGGGGGCGAGGAGGAGAGAAGCTGACTCACTTTACAGGAGGAAATCCTTACCTTTTAGTGATGATGGAGATAATCCTCATTTAGCAATGACACCGCGGGTAAAAGTCTCAGATTAAGGGTTTAACGTGATTGGGGTAGCATATGGGTGTCGGGTTAATATGGTTAATATGCGAACACGATTTGATAAGGAGTACGGACCTAAGGCTTTCTTAAATTGAGTTTGCCTGTTTGGAGGGAAAGGCCTCATCTGCTGGAAGGAAACGGTCCTGATACCAATCTGATTCTGATCTCGCTGTGCCTCTTTGAGGCTGCAGGCACAACTGGTGGCCACTTTTAATTTAAAGTTCGGCAGAAAAAGTTTTTCTTACTTCTCAAACACCCCTTTTTAGGTTCGCATCTCACCGGCTTTTACACCGTATCTGTGGCATGAGGTGACTTATTAAACGTTACCACCAACTTGCGGCTGAGCAGAAGTTAAATTGCAGTTCATGGGTTCACTGTCAGTGAGTTCTTATCTGTGCAAGCACTTCCTTTTTGCATCTTACTTTGGTTCCAAAAAGCTTGTTCTAGTGTCAGAACCAACCTCTCATTGGTGAAATGAGAGAAAAAAAATGCAGATGGAAAGAGTTAAACTCAACTAAAGTCTTAACTGGGTAAGCACCAAGAGTCAATCCCCCAAAACTAACAGGTTTAAGGCTTTAAATAAAAAAGGATAATCGTATTAGAAAGCCAGACGCACAAAGAGAGCAGCATTTCACGCTCTTGGATCCTGTTAATCACCTAGCAGGCTGTCCTGGGGTCCAGGTACTAGAAGAAAGGACTGAGGCTGCTCTGTGAAGCAGGACTGTTTTTCCTCTGTTCTGTCCAGCTATCAAAGCAAAACAAGCCCTCATCAAAATATATTCAGTCCAGACTGAGATGGCTGCCTGCTTTCCAAAGTTAAAACAAGCTATTTGGTCCTGCCATTTAATAATTATAGTGCGATTGGCTATAAACCATCCGTTCGATTCTGGCAGTGAGTCTGGTTGAATGGCGTTTCCTTTAGAGCGCAGTCAGATTGTTGGCGCTTGGCTCCTGTAGTTGCTACCGACTGACTGAACTGCAGCAGCCTCTTTTCTGTTGATAGGGCAGCAAGCACGGCGAATTACATCTTGAGAGGATGCACAGTGGGAATCCTCAGTTCAGTTCTGCATCCCAACAGTTAGTCCTTTTTTTAAGCCTGACCACCACCAAAAACAAAAAAAACCTTTGTTGTTTTCCAGGACATAGTTTCTGTAGATCGACAAAAGTTCATTGGAGATTCACCTCTGGGTTGTGGGTGGGTCATTGGTTTGGAGTGAGCCTGTCCCCTCTTCCCATCACCCATCTGTTTAGTTGCTCTCCCACTAGCGTGCAGCCCCTCTTTTCATATATCCTACACAGTTTCTGTCATATTTATCATTCTGATGATCCAACTAGTCATTTCCATGCATTCTTTCATCCATTTTAAGATCCCTTCATGGGGTCACTAGGTTGCTGGACCCAACCCAGCTGCTGTATACCCTGAACAGGTCGCTAGTCTGTTGCAGGCCCGTACCATCACACACACACTTTCTTACCTAGGGACAATTAAGAGTCACCAATTAACCTATGAAGTAGGGTTGTGCCGATGGACGATATCATCGTCCATCGTGATGGGTGACTGACATCCCGATGGAGAAACCACCATCGTGATGCCACGCCCCCGCCACGTTGCGAGTGGACCCCATAAGCCGCGGTTACATGTACAAAATATCTTGATGGGATCAATGGTCGGATTAGAATCCAACCGTGTACATGGGCCCAGAAAAATGTTTTCAGAATATAAAAACGTTCACTAAGGTCACACTTTCCGTCGGAATAAAAACCGGAAGGATATAAATTCCGCCGAGCGGCTTTTTTTTTTTTCCAAACTTTATTGAATGTAACAATTAAATACAAAACGACAGCGCCGAGCGGCTATATTCATTGACATGTCAGCTCGGTAAAATACGAGATGATCTTCTAAACGTGCTTTTAATAATGTTACGGTTATTATGAAAGACCTGTTCGCTCATCATTTGAATCTTAATCCGTGTAATCAGCGCTTTTTCTGAGCGCTGTTGTTAGCCCATGTTAGCATACTGCTATGCTAACATGGGCTAACAACATTAGCTTTGGGTGGCGCTGCATCCTGGGAATAACATCAGCCGTTATTTAGTCGGGACACGACTGGAAACACAAATCCACGTCATTGTTTGAATGTTTTCTAAGGACTGAACGACATTTCTGCTTTGAAGCTCAAACCGCTGTGTCTGCTGACGATCCGAGCTGTGCTCAGACACACACTTAGACCCGGTTCTGAGTTCGGCAGCTCGTACCCCTAGAGCTGCGGGACGGATCGCAGTCTTAAATCTCCCACACATACCACTCATGTACCCCCCCCCCCCCTTCCCATCAAACACAAAGCTGTAAGTCCGCGCTCCGCCGGTCCACTTCGCTAGTTAAGTGCAGGAGCGGACTACTTCTTTTCTATTTTGTTTGTTACTTTTTTTGTTGAAGTCACTTCCCTCAGTTTATACTGGATCATCGCGGATTAGTCATTAGTTGGGAAATAAAATGAAAAAAGCAAAATAACGAATAGCAGTTATATAAGAACGAAAAATGTAAAAATACCCCCCCCCCCCCCCCGACGATGTCATCGTCCATCCCGATGGTTGACAGCAAACATCGTCAACGGCCAATTTAGGGGACATCGCCCAACCCTACTATGAAGCAAGTTTTTGGACTGTGGGAGGAAATCGGAGTGCTTCCACATGCACGAAGAGAACATGCAGACTCCATACAGAAGGATACCAGCAAGGATTAGAACTAGAGCCTTCTCACTGCGAGCATTAACCACTACACCACTGTGCAGCCCTGCTAGCCATTTTGCAGGAGATTTTTCAGATTACTTTGAGAATCTGGCTCATTTGTGTGAGAGTTTAAACCATCAGCTGAGTGAAGAAAATGCAGTCATGCAGATGACTCCTTGCTGTGACTTGGAGTAAGTTAGAGGGCAGCCTACAGACCACAGTGACATTTAATGTTAGAATCGTATCAGTAATAGGGATGATGCTGTTGTGGGTTGTTTGTTTTTCTCTTAATCCCTCTAAATCCTGGAACAAGGATTGACTTATTGCCAGCAAAGTCCATGTGGAATGGAAAATTGATATTTCTTTTTTTTTTTTTTTTTCTGGGAGGGTGGGGTGGTTGAAATGATGTTTTTCCCTCCTCCTTGTGCTGCCCATCTCTCTCTTTCTCCTTCTTCCCAGTGATGGCCGTGGCTGTAAAGCGGTGCGGGTGATCCTGGCAGAGACCCATTGAAAAAGACCTTCCTCTCACTCTCTCATGAAAGAAGCCAGAGAGGGGGGGAAAACGAAGCCCACGCTGACGTAAACACATGCTACCATGTACAGCGTGGAGGACCTCCTCATCTCTCATGGATACAAGCTTCCCAAGCACAGCGCTTCCACCACCCAAACGCCGGTCCCCACGTCCTCGTCCCACCAGCCTCCACCTTCCTCCCCGCCGTCCTACAGCAAACACCACGAAGCTCTGGAGAGCAGACACGGCCCCAGAACAGCCAACGGCTATGAGCGAGGGCCCGCTGGGGCTTTTGGGAGCATCAGTGGAACAAGGCAGCCTCAAGCGTATGGCGGGAGCTCGCCCAACAACAACAACAACGAACCGAGGGAGAGGAGCCAGACAAAACAGGAGGGCGAGAGCCGGGGCCACGCTGACAGCCACTCTTTAGGAGAGTCCCTGACCTTAGACAGTGGGTAAGATGTTAACGGGATTCCCCCTTCTAAAATGACGAGCTCCCCCTGCATCCTCTGTGCTGCTTGTGTGCCTTTCGCTGACAGATAACATCAGGTTTTGTGTTGCTCCATGTTTCCTGGAATGAAATAATTCATCCAATTGCTCCGCTTGGCCGACTTTGCATCATGTCACAACTGGAACCACACTGCTGTTCACTCTCTCTTCCTTGCTTCTTATGCATCTGTTTTCTTCCCCTCTTGCGTCTCATATATTCTCTGTTCCTCCTCTTTTCAGTCCAGTCTTAAGCAGAGGGAGAAAGGGTAATATATGGTTTTCTTTTATTCTCCCACATAGGATCCAAGAGTTGTAATCAATAGAGATTTGGCCAAAACCTGTCTCACGTACAGTTTCCCTCGTTGGGCAGGAAATCCCTGAAACTCATCCTAACGAGCTCAGACTGCTTCAAAAGCATTATATCTACTTACATAATGCATATCACATCAATAAAGTAGGAGCCATATAGGGAATATTTAAATATGTATATGGGGAAAAGGCTATTTTTAGTCCAGTTTGGAGTTATGCAATTGAAACACTCCTGGGTAAGTGTGATTCTGCCACAAAACTCTGCATGGCTTTCAGGCTGTCTGCATTTCTCTCATATCTGGACTGCTTGTTTGCTCCACTATGGTGGTGGGGGTGGGGAGGGGGTGGTTAGTGTGCTGTAACTGAGACAAAGTCAATACAGATGCTCCCTTGTCTACACCATTAGGCAGGCATATCAAATGTTTCCCTAAACAGTAAGTTGGCATGGTGTTATTTGGTGTGTCTAAGCTGCCTGCGCCAGCAAAAGAGGATCTCACGTTAATCAAGTCACCTTGACAAAGCCCGTGGCTGTGAGTGAGAGTGGGTTTTTTTGTTGTTCTTTTAGTTGTCTTCGACAGGACGAGCAATCGGCATTTTCGTGTCTTTGGTCTGCTAAGTGATCGTTCCGTTGGGAATAGTGCAGACATATGTTCAGCCATTTAAGTCTGTTGTTTGCCCCTATTGTCCAAACTCATTGGCTGGCAGCCTTCATTTGGATAAGGCATAGACCTTTTTCTTGGCATTCCCACTAGACAGTACTACTTAGACCTAATTAGACTAATGATGGTAACTCATCTTACATGAAATGCCTTCAGATTCAGCAGAATGTTGTGGCCAGGCACCCTATACCCTCTTCCAACAAACACAGTAATGATCATTGATGGAAATGCTCAGTGGCCGGAGCCTCTGGATGGAGTACCCATGTGCTTGCATCTTGTTTACCATGTCGGTTTGTCTCTATGCAAAGAGTATAAAATGATTACTCTGCATGTAGGGGCTCGCTGCAGCGCGTTGTACTCCATCAGGTCTGCCTTCAGACATCAACTCTGTAGACGGAAACACAGCTGTTTTACTCAGATTAACTGATGAATACAATATTTGAAAGATCAAAAGTGACATTCCTTAATCTGTTTAGGAAGGACAGAATCACAGGACCAAAAGATACGTTCAGTCATTGTGTAATGAATTCATTTTGCCCCCATAGATACTAAAAAATACACTGAATTGCTTCTTGTAGTCTTCTGTCTCCATCTAGTGGAAGAGGATTTCTTTTGTAATCTACTGGGTCATATCAACCCCAGTTCTCCAAATGAAGGACTTTCTAAAAGCCAAAACATAAGCCTGGCTTAAAGGATACTTTATTTGTTAACTTTCTTTGGCACTTTTGCATTATTCTGTCTTGGTTTCTTTCTTAGAAGTGCATCTTTTTCCAGGGTTTACAATCGACCAAATTTCACTGGACTTTAATACCTCTAACTCTATACCTCAAAACATTCTAGGGTATGAACTAACATTCTGTTAAGGAAAGGGAGTTACCTTAGACACGAAAAATACATTATTTGCAAGATATAAAAGGCAGAGCAAAACTGTGCTACTGAAGCCATGAGGGATTTTAGAATGGCTGATGTCCGACATGCATTCTAGTGCAAGCATTTTCACGGTTGTGTTATTTTGTTTCCTCAAAGGTTTTCTGATGGCAGCAAAGCCCCTCAGGCATTGTCCAAGGATGTGTCCTACTGGAGGAGGAGAGGCCAGGACTTCACTGTGTTGCTGGACTATGCTGACTTAACGGAGTCCTATGGAGGGGTCCAGGGAGATTGCAATCGGCCAGAAGGCCCTCAAAAAGCAAGAGGTCAAGAGCTCTCCACAGAGGACCGTCAGAGGTTTGCTCAGGAAAGGCAGCGCTGGGCAGCCCAAGCCCAGGCCCAGGCTCAAGCCCAGGCACAGGCCCAGGCTCAGGCCCGCTCTAGAGAGAGGGAGGCAGCTCTTCATCAGTGGAGAATGGCAGCTGAGAGGAAGTGCCATAGCCTGGGGACGGAGGAGTGGAACCCAGCTGTAATTTTTGGCCGCCAGCTGTCTCAGAGTGAGGGTGAGCGTTGGGCACAGGACCAGCACCGGCTCCATGCCAGGACACCGGATGGCATGGTAGTCCACCCCAGGACCAAAGTTAAATCCCAGTCTCTACCCAGGATGGTCCAACCCGAGAGCTTGCAATACATCGACGTGGTTTCGTCAGGTCAAGAACTGTACAAGCGGGTGAATGGGCACCCATTCGCACACCACCAACTGCACAGAGCACCACGCTGGGCAGAGAACGGTAGGCCTGCTAGTGCCAACCAACTCTCTATAACACCAAAACCCCGCTTCACCCGACCCCCCAGACCTCCATCCTATGAGATGCACCAGCAGATCAGGGGAAGCTGTGAGGTGCTGTCAGGTAGAGAGTCAGTCATTCCCCAGGCCAGAGACAGAACCCCCATTCCCATATCACGACCGACTGACCCCCATTTGGACTATTTTGCACAGGATTCTGGCCCTCCAGGATACATTCCTCCTCCTTCATACAAAAGAGTTCCAATAATGGGAGGGGGGCTCCGGGGATACGGAGAAATAGGCGTAGATTACAGGTAAATAACTTTTTTTTAATGGAAGTAGTTCAAAAACATTTATTTTCAATAATCTCATTCGGTTTTGAAATTTTAGACAGTTAATTGTTTTTATTTAACCTTTATTGCTATGAATTTTATGTCAAACTGACAAAATTGTATATAGTACGAACTTTTTCTGTTTATGCTCCTTTGGAAATATTTGCTAAAAAAAGCCAAACAAAGAAGTTAAACTGTATGTTTTTGCTGTTACACAATCAAGTAACTGGTAAATGTATGATGTCGTTATTGTTTGTGTCTCTCCTTGTGGTTTTGGCCTGAAGGTACAGAGGAAACATGTATCAGCAGATCCACGTGGCTCCAGATGGATCTCATTGGTTTATCAGACATCCAGCCAGTTCTTGGCCTCATGCACCACGAGAGAGAAGCTTGTCCAGCCAGAAGCAGCTTTGCCCCATCTACTCCAATCAAGAGCATTCAACTGGAAGTGTTCAGTATATTCCATTTGATGATCCCCGTATTCGTCACATATCTTCAGCCCTGGGTGGTAATTCCTTGACAGATGCTGATAAGATCCGCCACATTCGTAAAGAGCTTCCCAGTGTCACTGTGTCGGAGTCTGCTACCAATGACAGTGCCTTTTTGCCCCCGCCACTGGGGCCTTTCATCACTGCCAAACCGGCAGGTGAAGCTAACCAGATATCTCCTAGCGACTTTGACAATGACAATAAGAGGTGGCGAAGCGATTTGCACAAACAGACTGTTGATAACTTCCCAGCACCAGACCAAAACTTAAACAACAGACATCTCAGAAACCAACTTCCAACTCCATCCACTTCGTCAGCCTTCCAGGTCCCATTGCCAAGAACTTCCCCTCGCCAGAGATCTAAATCAGACCAGATCTTTGCAGAAACTATTACACAGGTGAAAAAAATTGCCCCAGATTCAGGACCAGAGAACTACAGGAACACAAAAAGAAGAGTGAGTGAGACCATATTCTGCCTGGTATCTGTTCCTCTTCACACACCAACCAACATCAGCAAAGACCTAATAGCTGATCAGAACAACAATGAGGCAATACCAAACTTAACCATGACCAAAACCGACACTTTTGCTGTAGGCCTCAAAGAGAGTCTAAATATTCGAAGCAAGTCCGTGAACGAAATGCCTATTAAATCCTGCTATTCTCATTTTCACACCAGCAGCACATCATCAATGAGGAACTACAAGAGAGCTCCTTTAAGAAAAGAGATCATTGATGCATGGGCACTCCAAGCAAATGAAGATTTATGCTATGCTAAGTCCTGGCCTGGAAACCAGTACCGTAATCAGGAAACTCAGACGGGTTCACCTTTGACGGTGGTAAAAAGCCCAGAACCTCAGAGCCCTCCATGTGGAGAGGAGCCTGCTCCGTCTGCCTCAAATGCAACTACTGACATTGATGTCAGGTCTGACAGCAGCGCCTCCTACGGCTACCCCATGGCAGGCCAAAAACACCTTAATCCGTCCAGCAACAGCGCCTTCTCCCGTCTCAGCCCAGCACAAATGCCAACGCAACAGGACTCACCGCAGCAACCATCATCTCCTTCCAAAGCAAGTGTTCAGTCAGACCAGCAGCCATCCTCCCCTCAGAAGATCAGTTCTCCAGACAGTGCAGAGCATGTGGTATTTGGTCAGTTTCTCCTAAAGCCAGTAAACAGACGACCCTGTGATGCCATTGGTGAATTAGAGACTATAAATAAAGAAATGGAAGAAACTATCAGCAAGAGACCAATCATTGGTCTGACTACTGGAGATCTAGATGGGTTTCATAAAAAGCTGGCTTGTTTAAAATCAGAAGCCCATTTCACTTGTCCAGAACCAGGCCGGGAAGCAATCAGTCTTCCTCCACTGCATAAAGACAAGCCCAATAATATAAAAAAGAGATCAAAGTCATTTGCCTCAACTGCTGATCTCGAATCCATGGACACGAGCAGTGCTTTCTCCAGGGCACAAGCAAACCACATACACCCAACAAATAAGCTTTCCACGTTGGTCATCCCAGAACCCAGAGAGGATTCTCTCCTCTCTCCTGTTTCCTCAAACAATGAATTGAATCAGCATTACCGGCAAGACATCCCAGTTCCTCAAGAATCCCTTATGAAGAACGTGGGGCTAATCGTCTACACAGAAAGCCCTAGTCGGCCAATGCAGCGCTCACCTTCAGCCCCATTTCCACTTGATCACGAGGGCCCAACTCCATCAATGTCAATCTCCTTGGAGACCAGGTCAGGACTTGTTAAAACCAGTTGTAGTTTGGATCTCACCTCAAATGAAAAGCCCAGGGATTGGTTAAACAGTGAGAAAACAGCTACTTCAGACAAGAAAGTAGTTTGTCTGAATGGAAGCATCTCTAGGTCTGGGAATGAAAGTTGCCAACCACTTCTGACAGAAAGTCTCCCACAAAGGAAGACAAAAGAAGTTTCTTTTGCCTTTGAGAATGAGGTTGACAAAAAATATGCCCTCCCTGAACCTCTCACCTATAAGAATGACTCAACAATAACAGATAAGCATTTAGAGAGCTTACTAATTCAGGAGAAAGCCAAAACGTTACCTGTGGAGGACCTAAGCAAGCTGTATGAGGTCAAATGTGCAGAAGGCATCCCCGAAAATGAGTCTATAGAGGAGAGGGCTGCAAGGATCTTGGGTATTTCTGTTCCTGTTGGGGCTTTACGTGTGGGGGACAAAAATATTGACGATAACCAGGTTGATTTAGACACCAGTTCTGGAGAGAAATGGCCAAGTCCAAAGGAAGAAACACAGAATGTGAAGGAGGAGTGTGAGGAAGTCAAAGAGGAACTCTTGTTAATGCAAGCTCCAAATACTGTGCAGGTCAATGAGAAAGGGTCAGGTGACGATCGAGAAGAACACAGGGATGATAAAGAGAAGCACAGCAGTGAACATAGAGATCATCAGGACACAGAGACTCGGGCAAGAGCAGAAAATCCTGAATTCCCACCAAGCAAGCTTCTGCTGTCTTTGCCTGTGACCGCTGAGGAAAAGCCAGCAGTCAGTGCATCCCAAGGGGATAAGAAAGGGAAAAGTGGAGCAAGCAAAGTCATTGAATCCCTCCAAGATAAGCTGAACAGTTGTGCAGCTTCCTATGGTACACCTCTGGGTCTGTCGAGCACAGAAAGAAAGGCACGTTTTAAGGAGCTGGACTCTGTGTCTCGAATAAGACGCCTCAGTCTCAAAGGCCCAGACTCTGTAATAGAAGCTATTTCTAAAGAAACAAATGTCAGTATAGAAGAATGTGAAGCTAGCAAAGATATTAAAATACATGTTGAGCAACAGCCAGCAAAGCAGGTGAAGGAGGAGAATCAAGAGCAGGAACTTCAGGATGAAAATGAGAACGGACAAGTCTGTTTGGGGAATCCTGAACGAAAAAAAGAAGAAAATATCAGGGAGACTACAGAGAAGAGACAAAGTGAGGAGGAGATTGCCTTTGAAATTGCACTTAAAGCAAACAGGGAGCAAAGTAATAATTCACATTATGAATTAAAAATGGAGGAAGCAGAGTTGGAGTTAAAAATTGCGGAAAGAGACACAGAAAAGCCTTCGGAGGTCACGAAGGAGGAAAGGAACACCGCGGGGGCCAGCAGAGCCGAGACTGCTCACAGCGCAGAAGCAAGACCGATGCCCAAACCAAAGCGGCGCACCAAGCTTCAGAAACCGCCCCTGCTTCCCAAACCTCGCAGTGTCCCAAAGAGAGAAATAACGCTGCCAGTGAGCCTCACTACTGGGACCTGTGGTCACTCAAATGCAGAGGAAGAGGAGGAGGAGGAGGAGAAGCTCTCTGTCTCAGGTGGGTGCAAGGCAGCCAGAATATTAGCTGTTTCAAATGTTTATGAACCTTTCAGTGAGAAGCAGTTTGTGGTAAAAGTGACAAATAATAGTTGTAGCTTCACTTAGACCTGTCTTTATTAAGTATTGTTTGTTGCGGCCAGTGGTGTAGTGGGTAGTGGTTTTGCCTCACACAGTGAGAAGGCCCTTGTTTGAATCTTGCTGGAACCTTTCTTTGTGGAGTTTGCATGTTCTAGTCTAGTGCATGAGGGGATTTTCTCTGGCTACACTGGTTTCCTCCCACAGTCCAAAAACATGCTTCATAGCTTAATGGTTATATCTAAATTGGCTCTAGGTGTGAATGTGATGGTACAGGCCTGCAACAGACTAGCAGCCTGTTCAGGGTGTACCCCACCTTCACCCAACAATAGCATGGTTGGCTCAAGCAACCCAGAGACCCTGAAAGGGATATAGCGGGTTAAGAAAGTGGATGGATGTTTGAGTATAAATGTGGGTGCTGCCAACAAAATAATACACAAAAAGAAAATATTGTTTTTCAATGAAGCCTTTGGAGCATTTTCACACTTTTAGTACCTGGTGAACCAGTTTCGTTTGGATAGTTTACTGTATTAAAAAAAAAAAGTAAAGGACCAACCCAGGCATACTCAAAGCAAACCTTTACCACCTTAAAATAAGGTTCTTGGTTCTAAACCAACTTGGAAAGGTTGTCTCATTAGTAAACATGGTGTAGTGAAGAAGTCCAGTGGGTCGACTTAAAAGCTTGTGTTATATCTACCCAAAACAACTGGTGTGGCAATTTTATGCTCCAGGGGATTTGTTTGTTCCTGGAGTCCGTTTTTTAGGATTTTTTTCCTTACCAAGAAGAAGGGTTAGCTTAGTCTGTTTACCGTAGTTTAGTTTAGCAGTTACATATTGAATTTAATAACTGATTCCATGTTCTTGTACAGTTACCGGTATATGAAGCCCATTGACACGACTATCGTTGTTATATTGGGCTGTATAAATAAAATGTAATTCCGAGTTGATGGAAGTGTCCTAGTGTACCTGCACCCTTACTTTTTGACTATGCTTTCAATTATTCCCTAAAAAGGATGTTTAATTATCATAAAGTATTTCTTCCTTTATTCATTTAAATTAAAAAAAAAATGCATTCACAGTCGGGAGATATTAGGTTGTCAGCTTGCTATAAAATAGCAAAGGAACTGCAGCGTGTACAGAAGAGTGTGAGTGTGTTTGAAAGAGGCTCAGAATAAGGCTGCTTGAAATCAAGAAAAACAACAAAGACATGCAGTGCAGTTCAAAACTACAGCAACAGGACATCTATAGAGATCCCATATGCAGTCAACAGCCTGATTAGGCGTTCTTAAGAAACTGCAGGATGTGTTTTTAAATAACTTAATGTTATTTATTGACATTCACTGTTTTGTCAGTCACTCTGAAAAAAATCAGCATCTGAGCTGACAGAAATAGAGGAAGGCAGCTGCCACACAAAGGCAGTTCAGAATCACCTTATAGAGTCTGCAATGGAAAAAAGGCTATTTTTTGTTTCTAAAAACAAGAAAACAGGCAAGATTTCTTCAAAACAACGAGCAGAAACTTAAATTTTAATCTTGAGCCCCATATAACTATTTATTTCATATTTGATGCACGCATTTCTGAGACCCCATCTCATTATTATGATCCAAACTTTCCTTAAAAACCCATTTAGCTGTCAATATTTTAAAGTAACACTGTTGTGAGAAAAAACTTAAACAAATCATAAATCACTGATACTATCTATATCTCATAAAATGTGACTTTTTTTTTTGGATATTTCATCAAGGGTTTAAAAAAGCATTGTAATTCTAAAAAATGTCAATTTTCTGTCAATTCTTTGATGTAGTGGACTTAATAGGGTTAATACTGATAAATGACTTTCAAAGAAATGTTTTTTAAGGAAATGGACTCATGCTTGTTTTCTCCATCCTTCTCTTCAGAGGCGTATGACCCCAGTCGAGTGGAGAGGGTGTAAGTCCTGACAGCTGCCTTCACCACTGTGGAAATCTGTCTTTTGTCAAGTTAGCAACCTTTTTTTTTTCTGTTTTAATCCACCACGAAGACCTTCATCTCACCTCGTGAAGCCGTCGGAACCCGTCTGGATCCACATATGAACTTCTCACAGAAGTGACTGTCCTGGTGCTGCAGGAGCTTCTTCCTGTTTCTGAACCAGTTTTTTTTTTCCACAAGCATTTTGGACTTCCTCCTTTTTCAGGCATTACATTTTTGGAAATGAGAAATCGAGAAAGGCATGTCATTTTTCCACCTGCACATGGGCTCCTCGGCGAGCGTCTGTGTGGAATCATGAATGTAAAAGTGCTTCTGCTCCACCAACAAACAAGAAAAATGTACCAGAAGAAACCACAAGAGAGATGTATTGCATTACAATCAGTATTAACCAAATGTAAATACGAGAAACTAATGACATTTTGTTAAATCTATAAAAACGGTATCAAACGGAAATGTATATTTTCTTATATATGTTTAAAACCTTTGGTTTTCAGAAGTGTAACCTTTGGGTGTGTGATCAATAATGAAGCCCCGCCCCCTGCTCTTTATTCTTCTACTCGTGTGATAGAGAATGTACTCAGAGAGTTTAGATTGCAAAGAAAACACTGTGGTCTTTGAATAGTTTCACTCCAGAGCAATATAGCCGTCTCAGACGAGCGTCTGCGACCCGCTTTCAGTGGAGCTAACCTTTCATTTGAGATGTTTTGGTACATGTGTCGTATTTTTGCACTGCTGAGATTACTGGCTCTGTGTCGTTAGCAAAACACCTGATTATGGTTGTGTCCGAATTCCTTCACTACTACAATACCTAGTGCACTACATAGGATATTCGCCATTGTGTATGTAATGTTTTTTTTTTTTATAAACCATCAACGTTTTCATCATAAGAGCGCGGTGCATTCATAAATGGTTTTCGTAAAATTTTCACATTTATCGGGCTTTTATTTTGTAAAATCGGTGACATCCTATTTGACGTTAAAAAACAACAGTGAGCAGTGTCTATATTGCTTTTAAATCTAGATAATCCTGCACTATATAGTTTTTAGTAGCAAAGACTAGGGAGGGAATTCGGACATAGCCTACAATTTCAAAATCAAGTAAAATTCCCCCGAAGTCTCTGCGAAAAACTGGTGACCACTGATGGTCACTAGATTGGCAAATATAGGACACAATGCAATCGATTTTTCATCTTAAAAAAATCCTCCAAGTTTTTATCTTCAGCACAGTAAATTCATAGTCTTTGTACTTCAGTAAATCAGCGACATCATGTTTGCTGTTTAAAAAAAAGGAGTAGTGATTAGGGTGTCTGAACTGCGTTTCACATCCAGGGCACTAGATAATCCCGCACTATATAGTTTTCTTTGTAGTTAGGGAGTCGGGAGGGTATTTGAACATAGCCTACGTCTTCACGTTGGGATGAGATCCTCCTTAAGGAAATGTTCACAGTGAATCCCCATGCTGTCTGACCTTTTCCATCCTTCGCTTCGTGTCTCACATGCGCTTCTGGTAGGAAGCGGCGTAAATGTAGCTGTCCCGCGCCGTCCGCTGTCGTAGGGTCTCCGTTGCAACTGGACTTCCATTTCACTGAAATGAAAATCATGTTTGTGTAGGCAATAATATTAACATGAATAAGCTTAAGATGCTTAGTAATGTCGCTGTACAGAACTTTGTCTGAGCACGTTCGATAGAGGTGACGAACGGGGTAGCAATAGAGAAGAAATTGACCAACGAACCAAACCAAACTTTTATTCTATGCATTGGAGATCAACTTTCACTGGGTGTTAACAGAAAATGAAAAACCATATCAGTATTTGATCCAGCTGTCCGTCAAGTGTGTGGTGAAGCTGCAGAGTTTAGTGTGTGTCCTGTCTCCAGCCCCGTACCTCTGTGCTCCAGGTAATGTGTTATCTGGTCATTCTTGTTGGTCTTTTTTGTAGATCTATTGGTGCACATCTTGCTTTGATATTTTCTATTTTCATACAGAGGTATGTACAGGTTTTTTTCTAAACGCTGCATTTTTTTTTTTTTTTTTATGTTTTGTCTTCTCGCTTTTTCTGTGCATGTAATGCGTAAGAAGTCATGGAGAAAGTGTATTTGCATATACTTGCATTTGGTACTATATATGTATAGTCTATCCAATAAACAACAGTTATATTTCATACAATGTATATTTTATTTTCAAAAGTTAAGCTGCATATTTAAAAATAAATAAAAAGGACAAAGTATTTTTTAGAAATATTGTGAAAAAGGGAGGTGTTTTTTGAAGGCGCAGTGTTTGTCTTTATTTGCTGTGATCATTGTAAAGGATCCCAAATAGAGACAAGGATGTGCTGTTGTTCAGTGCTGCAGACAGTTCATAAATAAAATCCTTTGCATGAAGCTGCCTCTGATGTTCTGTGCATCAATATTGTAAGTTATGCAGAAAAGCCTGCTGCACATCTGAGAGCTCTTTCTCCATTATTCATCCGGTCACTGTACGCTGCACTTAAGGGGCTTCGAAAGCAGCTAGAGGGACACAAACGCATAGAAGGAAGTTGACTAAGGGAAGCTAGCCAAGTTAGTTTCTGAATTATTATTTTTTGTTAACTGAAGAATATGTAACCCTTAGAATTTGAAGAATATATAACCCATAGAACTGGTTCAGAATCATGTTCAGTAGATCATGCATGCCATACATGTGAGAGGCCCCACTGCACTTTAGAGGAGCAGACACATGGTTGTGGAGGTGGGTGCCAGGCACTCATGGTGTGGGGAGAGACTGTTTGCAGGATGTGTTGTGGATTCTTTCTGTGCAGATGGTGACACATCAGCTAACGTCCTTTGGAGCCGTGTAACGGGAGACCACTGACCAGCCGGATTCTTCCCCCTCCTCTCTGCATTTACATATTCATCCATACATTGTATAAATCCCCGGGCAGGGAGAAAAACAGCACTCTTTCTTTGTGTTCCTTCTGTGAGTCCTGTTTTAATAAAAAGGCATTCAGAGAAATTGATTGAGCCTAGGAATATTGTTAGGGTGATAAATCTTTGGCTTGAATTGGAAATCCTCATCTGTGCTCTTTCATTCCAACAGAATCTCCACGCTTCAAAATGGATCAAACACAAAGAAGTTTAGGTTTACTTCTTAATTCAGTTTTATCCATTTTATTTTTTATGAAAAAGTACAAAACCTTTGGCTGCAATACAACAAAATGTAAAATTCTATGATCAGTTTCACCCAGAATCAAAACAAAATTCCACTTTCACTACAAACAATATCATAAAAATGTACCCATTTAAATTATGCAAATATTTGAATAAAACCACGCCCATTTTCCATGCTCCACCTTTCAGCATTTATCTCACCACTTACAGTTTTAATGTCTCGTATTTGAGACAGTTTAAAAGTTTCAATTAGGGGATTTTTGAATAGATGAGGAACTCCGATGGACAGAAAATGAACCTTTTGCATCTCTATAGGAATAAATGAACCTAACAGGGCAGAACTACGGAGCCCGTGACCTGACATGGTAATGAAATAATTACATCGTTCCCCCAAATTAGGATTTCGTTCCTACAAAATAGTAATTTGTTCCCATGGAATGATTAAATTGTTCCCTCGAAATATTAACTCGTTCGAAACAAAGAAGTATGTTAAATAAAGAAAATACTATAAGCTGACTTTTTTTCCCCGCATGAACCAGAAGTAGTTACTTGTCGGGTAGTCTCTTTTCTGGCTAGCCCTGATTTTGTAGAAAATGAAGCAAATCTTCTCATTTACATCAGATTTGCCAAGTTTCACTTTGCAAAATGTGTAATTACACCGTTTCCATTAAATCATTTATACGAATAAACACAAATCAACTCACACAATAAGTTATTCACAAACACAAATGTGAGCAATACTTGGAATTACAGCAGATACTTTCACATTTCTGTGTGTATCTCTGCATGGAAGACACGGAGGATGTTTAGAAGTCAGATTTATTTCTCTTAAAAAGCTTTACAGAAGGTAATCACGTCTCCATGTCTGGGTTCATTCACAGTCAATAGTGAGCCTCACTCCCGCTGCAGTTAAGCCGCTCTCCACCGCTACTTCCTTTTCTCTCTGTTGGAGAGGGGAAAAATAAAAACAACAATCAAACTGGGTGATCTCTTTATTATTGTCTAACTGAAAACATGGAAAATATCATAAAGAGAACAGCGCTTGCTGCCTGCTCATCCCACAGCAGCGATCTGTCTGCCGGCCAGTGAGCTGCCCGGGTGCCGGCATGACAAGCAGACAAGCTCCGCCGCTGGGGATCGCTATGCCGCTCCAGTGGCCGACAGCGGCTGTCTGTCTACGTCCAGCCGGTCACCCAGGTGGCATCCGGCGTAGCAATCACCTCGCTATAGTCAATGGAAACATCAATACAGGGCGTATAATAGGTCAATATTACTTCGAAGGAATAAATTCCTTATTTATTTATTTTTTAACCCATTTCAGGTCAAGGGATCCATAGAGACCAGATGTCATATATTTAATTATTTTGGGCTGTATCCAATCAGAAAATGTTGCTATAAAACTGTGTATTAATTTGAAACATGAGGGTGAACAGATGTGGTTTAGTTTTTCACATGATTGTCAAAAACCCCTTCTACATTTTTTCTGCCCTTTTTTTAAATCTTTTTTTTTTTTTTATGGGCAAAGGGTATTTGTATTCATTATAAAAATAATTAAAACTGGAAAAAGCATGACATTACATTTTTTATGGTTTTAGGTCTTTTATTGACTATCTAAATATTGTCCATTTTTTAAATGCATCTGTTGCCCTGAACATACCGGTATATGGTGTCTGTGTTGTATCAGCCAACAATAAACATCTACTGAGCCATTTACTCATTCAATCATCTTCTAAACCGGTTTTGTCCCTGTTGGGGTCACAGGGCTGCTGGAGCCTATCCCGGTCACTTGTGGGGACATCCTGGACCGGTCGCCCGTCTGTCGCAGGGCCACAGAAATCACACACCCATTCACACCTAGGGGCAATTTAGAGCAACCAATTAACATTTTTTTGGGGGCAACAAAAAGCAATTTTAGTGTGAATCTTGTGGAAATGTATGTGATTATTAATATTTTTGGTGATCATCAGTAAGATACATTTTATACAGAAAAGCTGGGCTTGGGAATTTTGCTTTAATTTCTAAAGTTTACTTATTTGTTTATTCTTTTTAAACTTTGATTTGTTGGTGTGATTTGCACTTCAGGGCCACTGTGCTGCTGTCTCCACACCTCAACTTTCAATCTTTCTGACAGTCTTTTGTTGCACATTTCACCTGAAACCGTCCTCCAACCTGTGTGCACCTCCTCAAGTCCTCTGTACTGTTGATCCTCCACCTTCTTCACCTCTTCTCCCTGTAACCTCATCGCTCCACTTGAGTTTTTCTTATTTGCACACTTTGTCTCCATTCTTCTCCTTTCCAGAGTAAACGTCCACCTCTCTAGATGTTCCTCCACCTGCTCTCACTACAGATGTCCTCTAGAAACGTAATGGTCCACAGGGATTCCTGTTGGACCTCATCTGTCAGTCTGTCCATTGAACAAAGAGAAGTTCATCATGTATATTGGATAAAAAAATCAAATCAGTTAAAGAGTCATCACTGAATTGTCATCAAAGCTGCATTTTTTTGACTGGTTCATGTCTACTTAAGTGGATGTGAATAATAAAGCACTCATGGAGACAGACGACAGCATTTCTCCTCCTTGTGGCTGCATCCCAGCAGGAACATCACAAATCTGAATCACAGCTTTGAACTTACTCTGACATGTGTAGGTGGAGCTTTGATTTGAACTGTGTATTGACATCAAAGACTTGCTGCCTACACATTTCTTACAAAGTCCTTAAAGTGGAAGTACTGTACCAGATTATATGGGCTGCCTTCACTCCATTGTTATGCAGGGCTTTGTGGAATAATTGATTTGCACGGGTGCATTTTGTTGATGCTGAAAACATGCAGAACACTTTTAGGAAACATCCAAACAGTCAAATTTGTGTCATTGTGTCTTGTTTTCCTTCTATGCAACTGAAGCTGTTTTCATTTGGGTGACCAAACTCTGATCTCGATGCAGACTGTCATTTCAAAAGTTCAATGTAGGATTTGGGTCAGTACTGTTATGTTTTCATAGTATTTATTTAACTTTCAGCTGAAACTATGCTATACAAGGTAAAGTTGATGTTAGTGTATTTTCAGATCAGCATAATTTTGTGCACTGACTCTCATCACGTTGACAGTGCTTCAGTTTTTGATTTGAGGCAATGAAATGCCGTGTGCGCATCCAATTTACGGAGAAATGTCTTCCTCTGCTGGAAAAGGTCAGTAATGCATCATTTCCTTAAAAAAAGATCCATCGGAGGAAAGCGAGCTAAGTGTCCTCAGAGTCCAGAGGAAATTGACTTCAGCAACACAAACATTTCGAGTTTTTTATATGACCATTTATAGTATTCTGTTTAGTGACTTGATTGGTTATTTTGCAGATGGACAAATCTTTTTTTTTTTTTTCATTTTTACTATACCGTCTAGCTAGTCGATATTTAAAAAGCATCACTGAGCTGCTGTTTTAGTAAAAAATCCGCTTTAGTGGAGCAGAATGGTAATAAATAATAATGGTTGGACTCTTATAAAAATAGAATAAAAATAGAATGCGTTGGCCGGGAATCGAACCCGGGTCAACTGCTTGGAAGGCAGCTATGCTAACCACTATACCACCAACGCTCGACAGTATCGAGTGAGACAGTACTCGGATTTGTCCTTCATTTTCTCACCCCTTCTTTTTTGTCTGTGGTGGAGTTCATAATGGATATTTTTAAATTTAAGGGTATTTGACGTTTTGTGCTTGATTTATTATATATTGTGACAACCTGTCATTTTTTCGTATTAAAGAAAAATATCCCAATATGTGTAATAATTGCAGAAAACAACTACTCCCAAAACGGGAGTCGAGCCCGCCCGTGCGCTGTTCGCTAAAATGGTTAAACTTAACTCTTAACTTTTCCCATTTATTCTCTATGGTAGTTCTTAGCACTACGGATGTAATATACTTTTTCACCACTCGCGAGATTTGGGGGGCGCTGTTTCCCCATCGTCTTAGTAGTAAAGATTTTAAAGGAAGAGAAAACAACAACTATCGTGCGGCCAGATTAGATCCGATCGCTGTTAAAACACAAGAGCACAAGTTAAAGTGTGATATAAGTAAAAAAAATAAAAATAAAAAAAAAACAGGACAAAGTTTCTAATTAGAAGACATTCCTCTTCCCGTCATTGTTGAACATAAGGACTGAAACTGATGATAGGACGTAGTGAAAATGTAAAATATTTGGGATTTCAAACATGAATAACTCAAAATTTCTACAGTAAAAGTGTTTGGAAATGTCAGTATGTGCAGCCAACATAGTCTTGAAGAGAATAAAAGGAGCTGATGGCCTGGATTATGGCAAATACTTCAACTACAGTTTCTTAAACATCGCATCTCTCTCATAAGATGCTATGTTGTGACAAATCTCAAACAGTATTGACATTTAGATCAAGTCTACACTTATATTTCATTATGAAGTGTCTGTACTGATCAAATCCTACATTGTAACATGTCCATATGTGAAAACTTAAATTATATTTACCATTAACATAAATGAATGGGCTATATGGTTGGGAGTATGCTTATTAACACCCAATCTTATCTTAGCCTTTTTATTAAAAATGTGTATCTTATTATTTGATAAGAGTAGCTAGTGTATTTTTTCTTCAATCATTCATTTAACTTTTCACTGTTGTAAAATTCTTCTGAAAACCGGACTTCAGCCGTGGTTGCTCTGTTACTGTACAGCTGAGAATGCGAGAGCAGTGAAAATTAAGGAGCGGCTCATTTGACACCGCAGTTCCGAATGACGGCTGACGGCAGTGATAGTGCGGAGGTGAACAGGGGCTACATTACTTTTTCAATGCTATTTTTATTATGCACAACATCAACAGGGGTTACAGTATTTTATTATGAATTTTAATGGATTGTATATATATGTGGGTATATTGTATTGCAGGACTATGCGAAATTAGAGATCTGAGAAACTATTTAGCTGAAAGATCAGTGGACCTACCTTCAAGTAGTGAGGACAACCAGCTGGTTAGATTTGGTGTGCATTCCAAGAAGACCTGGAGGGATGAAAAGAGAAGATGGATATGCATCATTTATCCTCAGGAAACAGTGGGTTTCAGGCAGCAAAATGTTCCTGCTCCAGCAGTACCTGAAGAAGGAAGAGGCTCAGACTCAGTGTTCTTCAGAACCTGCTCTGCCTAAACCTTCTTCTAGTCCTCCAGGTCTGTGGCAGACTAGACAGTTCATGCTGACGTTAGTAAACATGTTAGAAAATGATGTTTCCCATCTTTTCAGCGTCTTCTTTAGAGATGGAAGATGATGAAGAGTTGGAGAGAATGAAACTTTCTGTCTCTCCATCCAAACTCCTCCCTTGACAAGGTAAAACTAAATCACACACAAGTACACACTGAGTGTTAATTACTACTTCTGATTCCAACCTGTTTTCTTATTTTTTTTACTAAAGAGCAGGGACATGTAGTGAAGATGACAGGACCAACGTGTTTACCAACAATCCCAATCCAGCCAAGAGAGCAGCACCAACGTGCACACATCATGCATCACGTGTTGATTATGTTTCTGTATGCAGAATAGTACTAGTAGTTGAAAAAACTGATATTAGACTATATGTTAGTCTTAGATCAGTCCTTTCTTTAAACAAAGCACTTCTAAATGTGTCTGTTCAAAGAAGAAGAAGCATATTCATATGTTTGCTTTATTTTCTTTCAGGTTCACTGAGTAAAGGTCTAGCTGCTGATGCGCAGCGGCCGCTGCTGCTGCTGCTGCTGGTACCTGGTGGTTCTGTCGTAAACCAGGATCACCTTTTCCTTTTGCTAGTTGGCCATTTTCAGGCCTGTTCTGATGCAGGTGTTTTGTGTGATTGCTTTGTGATGCTGAAGGTATGGATTGTTCACCGTTGAGGGTAAATACAGAATTATTTTATTTGCATGGGTTTAGTATGAAAATGATTGAGAGAAGCCTGTCTTAAAAAAGCAGAATTACAACAAAAGTACACGTCTTAACATGTCAGAGTAAAGCGGTTACATATGGATGGATTATTACATCATAATGGTACCTTTCCTGGTCAATCAAAAGATATAAAAATGAATGAATTATTCTTTTATTGATTTTCATTGTTCTAAAGAGCAAGTTTTCTTACATGGTTTCGATTGTTTTGCACAATTACTAGCAAAGAACTGTAAATGATTTGGGCATTAGTGATGGATATTTCTGTTTATCCGAATCCAGACCAGCCTTTTGTCAGCTTTACTCTCCTGCAGCGTCCTGTCTGTTTCTGACTGTCTTTTTTCACCGTTTTCCTCTGCTCCAGTGAAGACTCCTCTGCCAGTACCACCAGATTTGCTCGCTTCGGAACTATCTCAAAGTAGAATGGTGCCATTTTTAAGAAGAGTGCAGGATAAAACCTACAGTCAGTGCAATAACTCTTAACAAAAATGCTAAGTACTACATTCATTTGAACTTTGTTATATTTTATTTAACAACAACTCATGTTATTTTTGCAGCAGTCGTTGGAAGAACCTCAGTTCTGTCTGCAGCTCCTCCTCCTGCTCACTTTCAGCCAACGCTTGCTGTTCCACCACTTCCATGCTAGGACCAAGATGTTAGCAGCTGGAACTGCTCTCTCCAGCAAAGGATCTGGATGAAAACAGAGATGGAAGCTTTGGGACTCTGGCCTGGGTCTCCACCTGTGAGACATGCCATGAATATGATCTCTTTGTGACGTAACCCACCTCTGAACATAATTTACCGTAAAATGTTTAGAGATCCAGCAGCTGCGGCATAAATTCACTCAAGGAAGTGAAACTGTTACTGTGCCAGTTGTGACTCTCCCACCTGCTCCAGTGCACCCCCCCCTAGCATTAAACCAAGTGAAGCTCCTCTAACTAAGACTGACATTGAACAAATGGTGAAGGAGATTGTAGGTATGCAGCTACAACAACAGAAATCTGGAAAAAAGATGACACACAACTGTCTTGCTTGTGGGCAGCCTCGTCACCTCGAGGATGGATCTCTGTTCATTTCTTTTATCAGTCTGGGGATGTAAAATACTTATACTGCTCCCCAAAAGTACACCAGATCTATGCAGCAGAAGGCCTTACTAGCTCCAGGATTAAATTTGCGGACTTTGCTGTCAGGCCATTTTTTGACAGAGAGTTAAAGGCTGCATTCATGGTCACACACACTGATTATGATAGGACTCCTGATGTTATCCTTCAATGGGAAAATATTTGTAATTTAGTTTGTGAAATCTTTCACAAATTAAATTACTCTCGTACATTTTTATTCTTGAATTGTTTAGTTTTGATAGAAAAAGCAAATATATTTAATCCTTCCTCAATTCATTTGACATCTTTTAAGTACTTGTATTAATTTTGTGCATGTTTAAATCCTTATGCCCTTTAATTGTAAATACATGATTGAACATTTCGATACATTGTGTGTTGAATACTGTTAAAACCTTATAAACCATGCAACCACCATTTCTGGTAAGTTTTACAATAACGATAGAACTTCTCCGATGCCATTTATAGAGTCACACTTGTACATGACACATAACAAGCCTAGATTCTTTGATGTAATTTTATTATAAGTTAAAAATTAAAGTTTTAAACACATTTGTTGCAAAGTTCTTGCATTTTAATGTAAATATTTATATTCGTAGATCGAAAGTGGGATACAAAAATTCACAACAAAAGAGGCACATTGGTAGAAATGACAAATACTTTTTTGTGTGACTTTGGAGCATTCAAGAAACCACAACAAAAAATGTGGATTTCAAAATGGATTTTTTTTTCTAGGTCAGGTTTCTTTTTTTTAATGCTGTCACAAAGAGTAAGAGGAAGCTGCAGGGTTGGGGGGGGGGAAAGGTGGCAAGCACTCGAAAACAGTCAACCACTTATTTCAAAGAGCTCCCAGTGGCCCATGTAGAACCCCATACCATTAAGTAAGACATTTACAAACAAACTTTTCAGGTTTTTTCTATCAAAACAAGATGCCATTAGATAAATGCATGTATATCCTTTGGATTGTGTATCTTTATTTTAGTTCCCATGCTCAATTGTTTGTTTTAACTAATACTCAAGTTGTTCTAACACATTATTGCAGCTGCGAAGGTGGATGAGTTTTCTTTCTGCAAAGAAAATTTAAAAGAAAAATATGGCATATTGCAAGTGCAGAACAATTTTGTGCTTTTGCAATACAATCTTGTGCTGATAGGAAAAAATACTTTATTTCAGCACAAACTGCTTCCGTAAAGAGTTCATTTTAAATGTATTCTGAATAATAAAAAAAGGAGAACGCCAGTATTTTTAAGCAAACATTTTCAAACCCAAAACAAAGAACCACTGTTATTTTAATTTTCAAAAACATTGGAAAAACGGTTCACATGGAATACCTGTTTACCTGGTTGTACCTGCAGATATAATGTGGGAGGCCAGACTGAGATGGTTCATGCGTGCCCAGAGGAGAGGCAGGGAATCTATTTGTAGAAGGATTCTGAGAACTGTTGGCACAAGAGGAAGACCAAAGAGGAGGTTTATGGACTTAGTAAACAAAGACATAAAGGTAGCTGGTGCTAGAGGAGAGGATGCAGAAGATCTCTGAAGAGAAAGACAAAAAAAGAAAAATTGAAAAGAAGCCATAGTTTTATTTTTGTGTTAGGTTTAATTCCTCCATTGAAAGTGAGAAATATGTATTGAGGATGTTGATGGCGGGTTTGTTATAACTCTGACTTAACAGTTTATTTAAAATATGACTAATCCTTACTGGTGCTGAACAGAAATATTGATTGTTAATAAAGTTGTATCATTTTGTGTATAATGTATCTTTGGGGAATTGATTAATGTTATTTTCTAAAGTAAAACAAAAGGGCCAAATAAATCTTTTCTTGATCAAATGCTGCCAATCAAAAACAAAATTTTTTTACCAATAATGAACAGATTTGAGCTCTAATAAAATTAAAAAAGTTGTGTTTTTAAAAATCCTCTCCTACCTAACACACACTGTAAACCCGATCAAGTTACCAAAACTTGAAAAAATTAAGGCAATCACCTGCCACAATTATTTAAGTTGATTAACTTTAAAGTCTGATTTTTCCATAACATAAAATATTTAATTGTGTGCTACTATTTTGATAACAGTTAAATTAAAAGTGTTAATTTGTGCAAGTCAAATATTGGCAATAAATATGACTTACATTTTCCTGTTAAGACAACTTAATTGTCATCAGTTACTATGACTCACCAGTTTTGAGTTTTCAAGCCACAGGAATTAGTTTGCATAACTTAAAAAAAATGTACACAATAACATAATTTTATCTTAACAGAACTTAATCTTTATTAGTTACCTTCGTGTACAGGGGTAATCACATTTTTTGTGTCAGTCAACTGAAAACCAAGCAATTCAAAACTTAAATTTTTTTTGGCAAATGATTGCCTAAAAGCAATGAGTAACAGTAACTTAAATACAGAATAATGTTATAAACATCTGCCTAAAAATATTATTGACTCTCTCCCCTATGCGCAATGTTGAAATAAAAAAATAAAAAAACACTTATAAATTCATGAAAAAGAAAAAAAAGCTTTTAAATATGTATTGTAATTGTAGTCCTACAAGAAGTATATTATTCAACAACTTTCTTTTTTTGTTTAGGACATTTTTAAGAGGAAACCCTCCAGATTCTCTGAATTTGGTCTATGATGTTAACAGTTACTGGCTACATGGCTGGCTACAGGGTAGATGTATTCATTTCTACCCTGAGAAATAAATACTTCTCACACATATCAGGTGATCAGAAAAATAATCAAATAATCAAAAATAATGATCTAAAAATAAAAAACCCGACATAATTAAATTATATTTCAATAACAGTAAAAAAAATGGTTTAAAGTATAATTTTAGCTTTATGGCTAATGCTCAGGTAAAGCAGAAAGAGCAGCTCATATAAAATTACACAAATAATGTAAACTGTTAAAGAACTTTTCTTAAATATAATCGGTTTTACATTAACCACTATCAAATGGACACCAAAACCCACAGTGGTGTAAGAAAGATAAATTGAGAAAAACCTTAAAACAAGTGTTTTCTTTGGGCCTACTGCCTGAACAAATGCAGAGTAGTGGAATATTTTTGAGGCATTATTTAGACAAAGAGAGATGACTATAATGCTTTATTCCTCCTTATTTCAACTTAGTTTTAGATATGTATCATCAAGTCATGTTTGAGGGTCTGCAACCTGGGTGGTAGTTTACCTTCTAGACCAAGTCAAATCTTTTGAGTAACGGGGTGGGACTAAGTTTGCTTCCTTCCACTCCCTTTCAAGCAATATTTATTAATATGTCTAATTATCCTAAGTTTGATTTGTTACTGTATGAATGTATAACTGATGATTCTATTGCTTTTGTGTATTATTTCTAGTTAATTGCTTGAAATAAACCATTTCAAATCAAAATAAAAACATTCAAACGTGTTGATCAGTGCTTTGGGATATTTGAGGTGCATTGCAGAGATGAGTCCAAACATTACCACGAAGGCATCAACGAATCTGGGGAGGCTGACCACTTCATCACTTTCAATCACAACAGAGATTTTTACAGGCGTGTAGGGAACTGGACTTGTGTGATGGTCATTGATGATGGTAAGAAGCCCCACTGCAACACAAGAATTGGCTCATCAGACTCATCCTGAATTAATAAAAAAGAAAAAGAAAAAGAGAGATTCCAATTATAATTAAATCAACAGAAAACATAGTGTATCTTTATTTAAGAGAGTCCTGTTAAAAGCCAATAGATGTATAGTTATAAACAGAAAACACCTGTTCTACACACAAATCAATCAACTTACCTGAGAATCTAAATGCACTGAAGTAGACATATTAAGCTAATGAACTAATACTGTTCAAGGTTGTCTTACTGAAGATCTTACCACTGGAACAATATGCCAATTCAGTTCCAATGTAGTGACAACAACAAAAAACAGACCATTTATGAAAACTGTATAGATATACTAAACAAAATGACATCCTATAAGATGCTAGTATTTTGATGAACCACATAATAAACAGTAGTATCTAATTGTTACTTAAAGAAACTCACTGTGCAAGTTTTACAAACTCCAGAGACATCTTCATGAAGATAAACAGGCAGGCCGTGAAGAATATATATTTAAAACAGGAAATGTTTTATACAAACTTTATTTGATTGAGTTAGTAGAGCTTTTATGAAAACTTTGAGTATTAGTTACTTATTATACTTAATTACTTTGAACTTTCGGGTTTACAGTGCACATATTACTATTAGGATAAGAAATTCCAAAAATATCTGTCACAAAACATTTATTTTTGAAAGTAGATGAAGGTTGAAGGAAATTGCTCCCTCATGGAAGAACCTTTAACTGGTCAGTAGTGGAACTGCAATTTTAACTTTTACTTTAGAAAAAGAAGGTGGTGTTTGTTCTGAAACTTGTTGATGTTTTTTTTAACCCTTGTATCTTGTTGGGGTGTAGATGACCCCACCCTTACATTGACGTGTTATTCCTACCATGACAAAGGTGGATAAAGGTGGAGAGGATTTCATGTAATCCATGAACACCAAGGCACGTTGGCGTTGGGAGTGGGGTCATCTGGACCCCACAAGATGGCACAAGGGCTATAACAGCTTTGGGGAGTGCAGTGATAGGTTTGTTCCAGCTTTTTCCAGCAGATGGTGTTCTTGGTTTAGAAATTCAGCTTCAGCAGTGAGATTCAAATCCGAACACTTACAATGGAGAGGCTGCTGTGTTTGTTCCTGCCTGCAGTGTGGACCTGCAGCTCACATGGTCGGCTGACATTGTGTTGGAGTGTGCGTGCCACCCAAGCTGAACCACGTCTAAACATGTAGAGATTAATTGACTTTTAACTGTTTTTGGGAGAAGTCGCCTAAACTGAACTTATTTGTAATTAAAATAAAGAACAGATTCTTTAGACATAAACAGTTGAGGCAAACAAAGGAATAAACAAAAACATGTCAACCTAAAAAGAAAATTTGCTGAAGACTCTGGTCTTAACTAATGACATATTTACATGGATTTTTACCAGGACTTTTAAGGCTGTGTTAAAAAAGCTGTTAGTGCTCTCAGTTGCAGACCCTCATAAATTCACCAACATTTTGACAGCTGTTGAAACAACAAACCAATTGGGAGAGAGGAACAGCTGCACTTATGTTCACTTTGAAAGCACAGGTTTCACTTTCCTCATTGTTTTTTAAACTAGTTTGGTGTGCTGAGAGCTTGTGGTGTCATATCCCTGCCAACTTCCAAGAAACCATGGTATCATTATATCAGTTCATCTCAGCATTTATCTATCTTCTCCTTTGATCTAATTGTCTTATGCGTTCTATGTTGAATGCTCTTTCTGAAACTACCATCTGCATTTACCGGGCTAGGGACAGGCACAAGCAGGACAATGGTTCATGCCCTGTATTTATCTTTTTTCTTTCTATTTATGCCTGTCTTTTTTGTCTTTTATTTTATCATGATCTTTTTGTTTTCTGTGAGTTTTTATTTTATTTTATTTTAATTGTTTTTGGTTTTTTCTTGTTGTTGTTTTTTTATTTCTTGAGATTTTTGCTAATCATCACGTTTGGGGTGGCAGTAGCAGTATTTAGGGTGGTGAAAGCCTATATCTGGCCTTTCTCTGAGGCTACAACAATGAGTCGATGACTCCGCCGTGTTTTAATTCTTTTGTCAGGATCTTTCAGGGAAGTGAAATGAAAACAGAGTCAACTAAAACAACAGAGATGTTAAGCTCTGACCGCAGAAATGCTGCTTGTTTTCACATGAAGCAATCCTGGCACTGCTGTGGTCGGACTCGGAGGGGGAAAGAAGAGCCTAAAGTGCACGCCTTCCCACATTGGGAAAGTCAGTGAAATGGCACATAAACAATCAAATGAAAGAAAACAAACTTTATTTCATTTTATTTGTCACACAGAGCTGATTTGAAACCTCCACAAAGGCTCAGCTTTCCAGCCAATCTAAAGTCATGTTTGCTGTCACTGGCAGTATTTGAGTTGCATTCTTTTACCATGGAGCCAGTCCACAACATTAAAGCAGATGCTGCATTGACAAACCAATAAGTCTCTTTAAAGCCAACAAACAGAAAAAAAGTAAGCAGTCCAGGCTTCAGACTGGCCTCACAAATATTAGCACCATTCCCCAAAGAGTCCAGAAAATGACTGCGGGTGGTCCTCGATGGTCTTTCCTACAGAAATTCTACCAAATCGTTGGTGACATTTTGTCTAATCTGAGTTGACCCAGTCGATTTACTGTAAACTGCTCCCTCTGCTCCACGCAAAGACTTCCAGGAGCTGTTTTATTGGTGCTTTAGGTCTGACTGGAGCTACGGTTATTGAAATCACAGACCCTTTTCGTCAAACCTCCACGTATTCCATCTGCGTCGCATTACCCATCAGCTTGCGCTCTTTGATGTCAGTGCTCCTACTGTTTGAGCTTTTCTGCTTTTTAATATTGTGGGAGACATTAACCCCCCACCACACCCCCACACCCCTTACTGACCCAGATGAAAGCCCCTAAAGAGATGGATATCAGCTGTCAAAAGTGTTAACGCAAAACAGCACCACGCACGCCGCTGGCTACTGTGGAGAGCTTCAGCTCCAACTCGACACTCAAAATGAGTCAATATTAGAGGGTCTCCGAACATCCTGGCTCCAGAGAGAGATACATGATGGTGGCACAGGAGATGAAAAAGTACAGTTAACGCACAGTTGTTGTTTCATTTGGGGTTTATAACATCATACGAGGATACCCGGGTTTATCCTGGAACATTTTATATGGGGGGGGGGGGATATAAAAAATATTTATTTCACAGAGTTTTATTATTGTCATTGTTTTTAATGTTAAAACAGCAGTTCTTCTAGCTGATATGCTATTAAAATAATAATTTTGTTATTTTTGCAATGCTTAAAGAAGCTTGTATTGATGATTTCTGAGTCGCTGTCAATAATAATACAAATATTCAATCAAAAATTCATTGAGGGACAAAGCTTCTTGTGGACATGGGGGTTAAAGTCCCACTCCAATTATTTTTGATCTGTTCTAGAAGTGTTCCCTGTGGTCTTTTAATAATGATTATGCCGTTTTTAGAGAAAATAAAAAAGAAACCTGTGTCATAGTTTCTGCAGAGCAGCAGGAGTTCATTAAAAATCACCTCTGAGTTGTCGCAGGACTGTTGGTGTGGAGCAACCCCACCCCCACTTCCCATCACCCATCTGTTTACACTCTCTCTTGCTTACAGCTCCCTCAGACCCCCAAGCTAACATTAGCAGTGGAACAAAAATGGCGAGCAATATCAGAGCTATCCAGTCATCCAGTTTTGATCCAGATTCCAGCTAAGACGAGGAAAACAAACACGTCCATAGTTATCCAGACATAGAGACGTGATTACAGATGCTTTTATTGCATTTAAAATACAACAACAATAAAAACTAAGTTAGCAGCTGCTCGATTTCATTCTTTTGCTGTTTTGTTTTGTACTTGCCGGCCGGCTCTAACTGAATGAAAATATCCTTAATACTGGAAGTGACACAAAAATGTTACCTTGCTACACAATGTTGTAATTTTTATTGTAGTAATACAATTAAAAAAAAAAGCTTTTGGACTGTCTCGTGAATTTATGATGTCCACATAAAAAAACAATAATAAACAAATGTTGATAAATCATACATGATTAGTGTTATATTATGTCTCATCTGGGATTCAAGACGTTCCCTTTCCGTTAGAAGCCGTGTCTCCGCTTTCGTTGGTGTGTTTCTGGATTTGGTCATTTGTATCGGGATTGCTTTTTGTAATCCGGTATTTGGTAATTTGCACAAGGTTTCAGGACTCTGTAATTTGTCCCACGGTTTGCTGTTTTGTTTCAGTATTTGTTCATTTGTATCGAGATTGTTTTTAGTGCTTCAGGATTTGTTAGTCTGTACCAGGATTTGTTGTTGCATCTTAAATGTAAAGCCATCTTGCACCTTGCAGCCACCATATTTTGTAGAGATTTTCAAAATAAATAAATCAGATCTATAAACATCCTCCTAGTCTTTCATACGTTGTAATGAGAAATTCACAGACAGAAATTTTATGGTATCTGCTGTAAATCAAAGGATTGTTCACATCCGTCACCATGTTTAGAATTACTTTTCACGTCAGTTGGTTTGTGTTTATTCCCAGAAATGGCCTAATGGAAACAATGTAATTACACATTTTGCAAAAGTGAAACTCGACAAAAGAAGCCACAAAATTGGGGCTAGCCAGAAAAGAGACTACCCGACAAATAACTAAGTCCAGTTCATGGCAAAAAAAGTCAGCTTTTAGGATTTTAAACACTTCTTCGTTCAAACTAATTATTATTTCGAGGTAAGGATTTTTTATTTTATGATAACAAAATCCCAGTTGGTGGAACAATTTTATTATTTTCTTCCCCATGTCAGGTCACATGCTCCATTACAAACAGCAGCCAGGATGAAGATGATGAAGGCATTTGGTCTCATGTATTATTATGATGTTTTATTCTGAAAATGCTCCAAAAAACATAAACAGAAATTGTTTTACTGCAAGAACACCTGTAAACATTCTTTTTAATCCATTTCTGATTTTCTTTTCACTTTTGTTGTTGTTTTTTTTTCATGCAGACCTCTACAACATAATACTTCAGTTGTACCAGGGATCAAACCTGACCGTCTCCATTTTTTTTCTGGGTGAGGTCTGGATGCGTTGAGAAAAGGCGGAAATTCCAGAGACAAACAATCTATGGGAACATTTCCTGCTGAAAATCCACTCATATCTGCTGTTGTTTTTTTTGACAGAAATGTTCAGAAGCCGCAGAAACATTTATTTGCATCTTGATTTCAACAGTATGAATTTTCAGCCAACTTAAAGCCCCAAAGAGCCTCATAAAACAATAACAGATATTTTATTTGGCCAGAGATCAGGACACACCTCAACCCTCCTACATTTCACTTGGATCATGCTGTCTCATCCTAAAGTGAGTTCGCTTCATGACTTCCCTTGCGCTTCGCTCTGAAAGTCAAAACTCCCCGGCCTCCCGCTCCTGTTCCTCTCAGATGAACATTTCCACAGTTGACAGGCCAACTCACTGTTTCTCCTCCACACTGTGGAGCGGAGTGGGAATCTTTTTGTGTAAACAAAGGTGAAATGAGAGATCTGCCCGAGGTAGTGGGAGATACGCTAAGTTTAACCGGTCCTGCTGTGGTTGTTTTACCATTTAATTTAATTTAATCTTCCCTCAAGAGTACTTGGCACACAGCAGCTGTCAAACATGAACCAATAGCTGCTGTTAATCTGAGTAATAAATGTCAATTAACTGGAAGGAGGCACGTTCTGTGGCCTAGTGGTAGAGTATCTGTCCTGAGGTTTTTTTTTTTTTTTTAAAAAAGGCTTTTAAATGTGTCTGATGGTGTGGAAAATTCAATAATTATCTCTGTTAGTTAATAAAAATGTGGTACGTATTTGTATGTGGTATGATGCATTATTTGTGTTGCTTGTTGAAATTGTACTCAAATACCCCGACTAATGTTTGTCATTTATTTCTAGACTAAGAATTTTTTTACCAATGGATTTACAAATTACTAAGATTGGAAAAAAAATAGCAGTTTCTTTGTTTTTTACAGGAAATTAAAAAACATTTATATCCTCGTCTGGGTGAATACTCGATTCTGATTGGCTGCAGGGTCTCCATTAAAAAGTAAGAAAGACACTGTCGCCTAAATGTTCTATATTACTGCGCTGGACTAAACAGGCAACTAAACAGAACTTGGAACATAGCTTTGTAAATGGTTTTCTTTCTTTGAAACAAACGTTTGCTTCATCATTGGGACAAAAACAAACAGAAAGAGGTGAACTTTCCCTCTGAAATGATGTTTTGTGTTACGTAATATGACGTTTAGCATTTATAGCACTTTCATTTGCTGGTTAGTTCTAATACACCACCTGCAGAAGCTCCTCTGCTTCGTGTTGGACGTTTCACGCCTCCGCATAGTCCATTAATTTCTGATGGTAAATATTATCCCTTGCGTAACATATAAACAAAACTAACTTCTAGATAAAGTACTTTCCATTTTTCCCCTTTCTTAAATGTTATTGCGTGTTTCAAGCAAGATGGTGCTGCAGAGTCTAAAGAGTTCTCAAACCACACAGTTTTAATAATCAGGTGTAATGGGATCTTTGGTGATTCTTTTTTTTGTCAACAAAAACCTTTACCTGCTGCGCTGCCATTTACCCCAGGGTCATGTTGGGCCCTCTACTTTTTGCCTCCATACGGAATCATAATGCGTTTTTATCTATTTGTTCCAACTATTTGAGTGACTACACACTTGGAGAGAAAGCAATTCCGGTCATCTGATAACTGCTTAAATTGGACATTTGTGTCTGTTAAATGTATGCATAGATGGAAATTTCTTCAGAAAAGTGAGTTTAAAGTGCAGAGTTGTGCAAAGTTACTAACAATCTGTAGCACATTATAGATTACATATTAAAGTCCCACTCTGATCATCTTTTGATTTATTGCAAAAGTGTTCCCAGTGGTTTTATTTATGATTATGCCGATTTCAGCCAAAATAAAAAAATTGTGTCGTTTTCTAGGACATAGTTTCTGCAGAGCAGCAGTAGTTCATCGGTAATTCATCTCTAAATTTTGGCCGTCACAGCTGGCGGGGAGTAAGCCTACCCTGACTTCCCATCATCCCTTTGCTTACACTCTCTGCCGCTAGCTAACAGCTCCTCACAACCCCAACCTAACATAAGCAGTTCAACAAAAATAGCGAGCAATAAAGGAGCTATCTATCTGTATAGTTTTGAACCAGATTCCAACTAAGACTAGGACAACAAAGATCTATTTTCTCTGCAAGTGGATGCATCAAAATGGAGCAGAGCAGGGAGCTTGTGGCTTACCGACTGTAGCACCTACATCGCTGGTACAAGCTCTTTCAAACTGTATTCTTTGACTTCTCCTGATTCACAGCAATATAAATAAATAAATACTCAAAAACGTTATTTTAAGATTTTCTTCATTTCATCCTCCATCATGACAAACATGCCACAAGAACACAATTTCATTGGAGTGGGTCTTTAATGCTATTTAAAGACTCCATCAGTAGTAGAGAGAGGTGTCAAACTCCAGACCTCGAGGCTCGGCGTTCTATAACTTTTCAAACCAACCTGTGTAAAAAGCTTCTCATTGGTGAAACACATCTGATCAAGCGACTTAACAGCATGGAGGGCTGGGTTTCTGAAATTAAGGCATGGAGCCCAACACCCCTGCTATAGCAAGTTGGTTTGCTCTCACCTGCTGACTTTCTGTTGTTGCTGGAGGTTCAGTCTCATAGGGGTTGTCCTGGTACATTCCCTACACATCACTGAATCATGTTCTTCAGGTTTTACTTTGATGACTTAAGGAATGGAAGAACCATGTCACTCATTGTTTAATGTTTTTCTGAAACTTCTGTGAAATTTGTTACTATTTGATGAGACTTTTGACCTTTTTACATCAGAGCTATAGCCACAGTTTTGATATTCTTTCAACTATCGTAATTCTTCAACCGTTTATGCAATTCACATAATTCCAGCGGATCCTAAAGCAGAGAAAAACATATTTGCGCTGATATGCAACACTTTACATTAATTAGCCAATATGAAAAGCTGCTTTGCTCCAAATCTGCTGATTCGCATTGATTGCGTAACGGAAAAAGCCTTAGCCATCCATTTAGCTTTTTGTCTGACATTTGGGACCCAAGAGTCTCTGACTGGACAAAGATTGTTCAGATGAAAGCACAAAATGAATAAACACTTTTTATAAGGTATGTAAATTTCCCTTCCTGTGCATTAGTGCTTAGCTTGTTGGTCTCCTTTGTTTGCATTTGCATGTGCTTGAGCGTCTCCCGCTCTGCTGTTTGCCTCGCCCTGACATTTGGTGCCATGGCCGTTTATCTGCACCTTCAGCAGACATGCAGGCCTTTCAGGAATGCGTGTGGGAGAGGACAGCACTTGGCGCAAAGACTCGTCCTCCAGCCCCATCTCTGTTTACCTGCCATTGTTCGCAGCTCCTGTTTGGAGATGAGGAGAAAGAAGTGATTTATGCGAGCACTGACAATAACAAGTGTTTGGGCTGCAGTGGCGCCAACACTCTTCTTTCTCCTGTGGAATCGTCTGAAGCCCAAAGGCACCGACTCCACAGCAGTGTTTATTTGTGGGGATCCCAACAGAATGTTGACTGTGGATCAATATTCGTGGGTGATGGAGAAGATTGTGGTGCAATAATTTATCGACGTCTAAATTAAAGAAAACACTGTGGCAAGTTGCTTGTTTTAGCCTGCTCCCACCAGTTTTGCTGAACCAGCTTTTCAGCCTCCTAATGAAGTTAGGTTGGCCACAAACGGACTCCACTCATCAAACCTCTACTTATCACTTGCAACATTATTGAAGTGTTTTTGTTACTTCCTGAAAAATGAAAAAAGCCCTGTCACATCAGGGATCAAGCAGTTCTGGCTCATATCCTTCCTGCTGCTTCTTATCTGAAGCTCAGATCCTGGCCTGACCTGGTTTGGACCCCCCCCCCTCCAACACACACATACACAGTGTGTCTGGATTTCTGTGTTTCATATTTATCTCCCTGAGAGTTTGAGGTAAAAGCAGGAAGTTCCTACTTGTTCCTTCCTGCCTGAGACCACACCGCACAAAGAGACTTTGAGTGAAAAGTGGGTGAGATACAAGACAGGGAGGGATGAGGGGATGGATGGGTGAGGGGTTTCTCCATGTGAGGCTTTCTGTCAAAGGTCCTCATTTGCTCCAGAGGCCATTACCATGACAGACTGTTTACAGCCACTGACAGGTGAGGTTTTCTCACTGTTTTTCTTTTAGCTGTCGTGTGTAAACATGGCCAACACGTTTACGCTAATTGGTCAGGTTTTCAAAATGTGCTATTTGACCAATTTTGTAAAGAAAAAATGTACTGTAGCTCTAGGAAGATGTTAACCTCTTTTGTCATTCAAAGTCCCACTCCAATCATCTTTTGATCCATTTTCAAAGTGTTCCCAGTGCTCTTTTAATTATGATTATGAATTTTTTAGCCACAAAAGTATTAAGTATTTTTCTGCAGAGTGGCAATAGTCCATTAGAAAATTGCCTCTTGGTTGTGGACAGAAAATTGGCATGGAGCAACCCCACTCCCCTTCCCCTCCCCAATGCTGAGAGTTCTTAGTTCTTAGTGGCGACAGTGGCTCAGGTGGTTGAGTGGGTCGTCCAATGATCGAAGGGTCGGCGGTTCGATCCCCGTTCCCACCGTTCCCATCGTTGTGTCCTTGGGCAAGACACTTCACCCTCCTTGCCTCCAGTGTGGCTCCACTGGTGTGTGAATGTGTATGAATGATCCCGGTGATGGTCAGAGGGGCCGTAGGTGCGAAATGGCAGCCACGCCTCTGTCAGTCTGACCCAGGGCAGCTGTGGCTACATCAGTAGCTACCATCACCAAGAATGAATGAGGAGTGAATGAATAATGGACACAATGTAAGCGCTTTGAGCGTCTGGAAAAGCGCAGATAAATCCAATCCATTATTATAATTTTTAATATTTAAATTATTTTAATATGAAATATTAGTAGTACGTTTTTTTCAAATTGGCTGATTTTTATTGTGAAACCTTTCTCTATTTAGGATATATACTTGTATTAGTTCTACAAAATGCCCTTGAAGGCAATTTTTTTGGCAAATCATAAAGTGATACAAGGTAAAAATCAGTGCCATAAGAAAACAGGATTAACCTTTTTAAACCTGAGCTAATATTTGAGCTAACCCTCTACACATGTAATCACAGGGACCCAGTTATACAGAATTAATTAAAATTAACCTAAAATGTAATGTTCATGCATATGGATACCAGGTCATTGAGGTTAAAGAAAACAAACAAAGGCTTTAATGTCATTAAAAAAACATTTGAAAACAGATTAATTAAGGTTTTTATGCTGCCTCTAATTCTGTTTTTGCTCACACACCATTTTCATCGGACTGGGTCTTTCAACAGGAACTCTAGCTTCAAGTTTCTAACCGAGCATGGGTACAGTGAAGGCCTTGACTCTGGTCAGAGCAGTAATCTTATTTTCCAGTTTGTGCCTGTGTCCACATCGTGTGTTTTATTCCACCCAACATGAAGAACCAGGCTAATTAGGCTGGCCCGGAAGCCCTGTTTTTCCAGCGGCAGGGAACTCTGGATGACCTCTCGCCCACTCGCATGTGGATGTTCTTAATTAATGCATTCTGTTTTCCATAAGTCTGTTTACACAGAAAAAGAAGCGAGAGGAAAAACATGGCATCCGAGGAGGGTTGGTATCCGGAGTAAGGTTTGGCATGCAGCTCAGCCAGACCACAGACATTCCCTGGTCTTCCGCCTCCTCCTTCTCTTCATCAGTGTACCCATCCTCCTCTTCCTCCTCCTCCTCCTCTTCCTCCAGGGTCTTATAGACTCACCGTTTAGCTAACAGTGAGGCACATTCACCTCTTTGTCTTTTGTGATTTTGGGTCCTGACCTCTCTGAACAATGCAGCGCTCTGCCTTTTCTTTGGGCGTGAGGAGGGTCATGACACCTAAACAGGGAAGCCTGTCTCCCATTCTTATGCTGCGCACATATACATGCACACACATGTCAAAACACACTGAGCTTCTTGTCTAATTTACACATGCAAACAACTGGAGTCTGTGTCCGTCTGTTGTTCCCCTTACGCCCCTGGCAGATGGATTGATGGTGGGTGTGCTTTAGAAAGATCCCTAATTCATTTATCCAATTAAACCAATAATAATGCTGCATCATTGATTTGACTAAGCTTTGTGGATAATTTAGGAAATTTCATTTCCAGGGGAAGTAGTGTCAGCTTTAACTTTCAGTTTTTTTTTTTCAAACTAAAAGCAAAGAAAAACATTAATTTTAAGCTAGCTCTTGTTTTGCTAAATAGCCAATTTTAAGTTTTTTAAGGCTTAGACCAAAACCAAATGTGTTTACATTATTGACTGTACAAGAAACCAAAATCCCAAAATCCCATAGCCCTCTATAAAGAAATAAATAGCTATTACTCAGTCATTATAGATAGTTTCTCTCTACTTAGAATTCTCTAAGTAATTCAAGTTATTAACTGGCCAGTCAGATGCCTCAATAAAGTCTTGCTTCAAACATTTGGTTGATGGATTCTCCCAAGCCCGACTTCAGAGGTACGGTTGGAAACTTCCAGCAACCTCACTCCTGATTGGCGAGAGTGGTTGCTATAAATCGGACCAGTAATCAGACCAATAACTGCTTACTGCCTACGTCTGGCTCCAGCATGGCAGCGTCCAAATCACCTAAAAATGGCGACTGAATTGATTTAAGTTGGTTGGAGCTAGAAGTAAGCCATTTTCTATGGATGATGTCACACTCACTCAGTCCATTTCTCATAACTTAATTTTGTATTTTTCTTTGTACTCCCACTTATATCCTTGCAAGGTTATGTGAGCAATAAAAACATTACTGATTCTTTTTCTATCAATTAAAAAAAACAAACTGCATCGTCTGCTGTCCTTGATTAAAATCCATCAATCTTTCCAACCAAGCAGGCAGTTTGCTACAGTGATGTGACATCTTATAAACAGTCTATTAAACACACTAAGTTTACAGGGATAAATATTGGGGTCATCAACCATGCTGCCTAATAGACTACCTAACCCACTTTATTGAGGGGGAGGCTATTTCAGTTATATGTTGAAAAAATGTGGACTGAACTTGGATATAGGCATATTTTATTTAGCATCATAGCAAGTTATTTAGCAAAAAAACCCATAAGAATTATTTGTATCCCTAGATCTTGAAATATTTTACGGGGGTACTGACTAATGTATACGCGTCTTTGGCAGTTGTTAAGGGAAACTGACCAAACTGAGACTGTGGAAGTTTAGGTGATAACATCCACACATAATGCCAGAGCATGTAGATGTAATGTTGCTTTTGATCTGCATGGCTAAAGGGGGAAACTCCTGCCTTGTGTCTGCCATCATTCATCTGCTGTGTGTTCTGGAAGCACAGCATCACCTCCTTTCACAAAGACTGTTTTATTCAGAGAGAGTGGCAGACGGGACAGAAAGAAGCCAGATTCAGGAGTCTCGGGTTCCACAGGAACACGTCTGGTTGACCTTGTGTGAGTTTTACTAAACTTTAGCACCACAGTTTTCATTCACTCAAATCCCTAGAGCTGGTCGATTGTCTTTTTGGATTCACAACAAAAGCCAGTTGAATGACTCCCTCAAAATAATTTGTGATGTTTTTCCAAAAGGTTGTTTTGTAGAGGCACAACAGAGTCCAAGTATAATGTTATTAAAAGATAAAAGAGTAACCATCCTAACCATCATGTCCGTGCAAAACATAGATTGAGGCCCGATTTAGCTAAAAAAATAATAGTAATGTCTTCACAGCATAACAAGTTCTTGGACTCAATCTGGTTAAACAGAAGGAACCTTTTGGAGAACATGTTAAACTTATGGAAGTAAATAAAATGCCAGATTATGTGGTTAAAAATGTCAAGAACTCCCAAGATCTTCCATTAGTGTTTATAGAAGTTTTACGTTTGACAAAGCACTTTGTCTTTATCTTTTGAAAAATTGCGTTGAAATGTAAAACCTTGTGAGTTTACTTTAGATTTAGCTGTTGTACTAAATTACTTTGGCATACTTTGGAGTGACTTCGGACATGCAACTTTCCTAAATTGTTTTTTTTAAGGTTATTTTTCTTTGAAATTTTTTTTCCCCAAAAATTGCAAAATTTTTCTGATTTGTGTTTTATTTTTATTTATTCCTATAAACCATTTTATAATAACAAAAAGAAAAAAACATTTTTTTTTCTTTTAAATTATTAAAAAAACAAGTGTTTATTATTTGTGTTAAATACTAATACTATGATTTTTCTTTTTCTTTTCTGGGCTCTCTTTGTGGATCCCGACTCTCCTTCAGGTATGTTCACATATTTAGATTCAAACATAAAGCTTTTGGATCCTCGGATTGTCTCTTCCAGCTGCTGTTTACTGACAGCCGATAAATTCACAGCCCCATAAATGTTCGACCTGTTTGCACATAAAGCAGTTAAACAGAAAAGATTTACGTGAGCTGAAACTCTGACAGTTTTTGGTTACACTGAGAAAACAGTGGGTGTCTCACTGTTTAACAGTGTGTGAGCGACTGAATGCTGAAGAGGATCAGGAGTGAAAACTGATGCATGCTCAGTTACTACAGATGCTCCTACTACCACACAGAGTGGAGAAACTACTTTAACTCCAGAGAAGCATTTTTATGCATTTTTAGATACCTGCTTTATCTAAATGTTTTGTGGTGTAAAAACTTTCTTTATATATATTCTTTTAGTATTTACTTTGATTCAACACACAAATCATTTGGTCCTCTCATGGTCGTCATCAATTTGACTCTCTTACTTATGAGAACATATCTTTATGCCACTTCTACTTTGTGCTTTTAGAGCATTTTTATTCTTTTTTCTTTTATATATAATTTATTTGACTCAAAATACTGTATTTTCAGCATAATAAGGCACATATATAAAAGTCTTATTTTAAAAAAAAGACAGAATGATACTTGTGTTACTAACAAGTTGGGAGTTACAGGTATCATAAATACCTGTAATAGAATTACTGTGATAGTAGTTACTAAAGTCTGTCTGACTGATGGACTTATCTCTGACTAATTCAGCGCTCCAATAATGCAGAAAAATACAGTAGATAGAATTGGTTTAACCCTTGTGCTATCTTGGATGACCCCACCTTTACTTTGACATGTTCTCCCTACCATGACAAAGGTGGATAAAGGTGGAAAAATTTCATGTAATCCATTGAACCAGTGAAGATCACAAAAAATTGAAAAAAAAAAAAGGTTCAGAGCACTGTCTAGTGAATCTAGATGACCCAACTCCCAACGGTAAAGTGCCAAGGGTAGCACAAAGGTTAACAAAAGATTTTTTTATTTACAAGTTTGCTTTTAAAGAAAGTTTCACTGAGATAACATGTTGTGTTGTATTGTTACCTCATTAAAACTACAAATTTACGGTGAATTCATTCAGGTTTAAAGTAATGAACATCAAAGACTGTAATAAATTCTGCTGACACACCAATGAACTGTCCGATGAACTTTACTGTCTGCTTTTTTCTCCGCCAGCACATGCTGATGCTCCTCCTTCCCCGCAGACCACCCCCAGTCCGTCATTGTCAGTGTAGACCAGAAAACCCCCCAAGCCACCGTACTTCCATTATTCACACACAGACATCCTCCTGAAGCCATGCTCCTGAATGATGGGGTCAGCTGGGACTGTCTCATTTGGAAAAGAAGCACCAGACTTGAGAGGAGCAGTATTCTGCCTCCGTCCTTTAACAAGACATTCAGTAAATGTAAGGGTGAGATTTGGAAATGTATGAGGGATTAAAAAAAAGTAAAAATAAACAATCAAAAATGAGTCAAAAAAGAGTCAACACAAGTTAAATTATATTCCAAATGACCCTCGTCTACATAGGAGACAAGCATTTAACATAAAGGGCTCCATCTGATTGGTCAACAACATAAAGGGCTTCATGTGATTGGTCAAATGCATAAATGATTTATTTCAATCATGAAATACCTCAAGCTACAATAAGATTGTTTTAACACATTTAAGGTAACAATTTATTGCATCTTTTGCAATATGCAAATGCTCAGCTTGATATCGCGATAACGAAGAATTTGCGATTTATTGTGCAGGCCTACTTCAAACCAACGTATGGAACATCTCTGTGAGAAAGGTGCAGCAGTCTGAATTAGTATGAAAGCTTCCCGCAGGCCTGTGAAGTTGTTGCAAGTTTTATTAGTTGTAAGGAATTCATCACATGTGGCGAGCACTGACCTTTTTAAATTCCTACCTGCGATTAGGCAGCAGAAACAGTCGTTAAGGGCAGGAGCAGTCGGAGCAAACGGGGTCAAGTTGTTAACATGGAGAAGAAGAAAGGCCCACAAGTGTGTCTCTGAGACAGAAGAGGGCTGGTTTAGGAGGTGTCATGATGTGGTTAATGGCAGCTTTTCGATTTATTTTCGTTGATGCTGCTTAAAAAAATTCAACTTGAGACCATTTTAATTAAGGCTATTGCTGAAGGGCGATCTCATACTGGGGTGGAAAATTGGATGATGCTGTTCAAGAAGAGTCAAGAAAACCTGGCTTTTTTTTTTGTTTCCTCACAAACACCCAAAAGTCTCAATCGGACTTTTTTCACTGTCTTTTATATTGTGGTCGACATTCCTTAAACCAGGACATGCAGCTTTAATCCTTCAACACTGGAGATGTTGCCGGCGACACACAATGACACAAACTCTTTGACAAAATACATTGACTTACACATATTTGCTACAATTTATCAGCATGAATCTGCTGATTCTCATGTTAGGAAAAGCAGCTTAAAATATCGGCTTTGCACCAATATGCAACACATTCCTAGCATAAAGTGTTGCTTAATGACGAAAAGCTACTTTTCTCCACAACTGGATCAGATGATTTACGCTGACTGCATAAACACTGTTTATGCAAGAGTGCTTTTTTTCTACTTTAGAATCTACTTGCAAACTGTTAAAGAGTTACGCTAGTCGAAAGAATGTAAGGACCATTTAATCATGCTGATGTTACCTTTGAGGCAGCATTAAATTTTGGTCCAAAAAAATACAGTGCTAGTGAAGTTATCGATATTTTACTTCCATGCATGTCAGTAAACAAAAGACACAAAGGGAATCTACTTTCAGTATGTCTTGAAGTTGATCCTCATCCTTGACTGATCAACTTCAAGACATCCTTACCAAAAAAAAAAGAGGATTTTCATCTACTTTCAATATGAATAATGCTTTTGTCACAAATGCACAAATGGGCTCTGTGAGTTTTGCCTTAGAGACAACTGCCCTTACAGGTGGATACTGGCTGTCTCTTGGTGAGAAACAGGCATATCAGTGCGAGGCCAGCAGGAAATATCTAAGTCGTTAATCATTTAATCCACAGTTGTAAAAGACTACACAAACGACAATCGTAAGTTCAATTTCCATGATGTCCCTTAAGGTAGCTGCGTGAGCCTCAAGGGAACTGCAAGACACATCTGGACTCTTCTTAAGATGCAGCCACTTCTCTCTAACTCTCTACGACCCTCCATAGGCCTGGAAAACTGAAAAAACCCATAGCACCAGTATGGGTTCATGTGACTAAGGCATTAAGAAGTTGATATGGTGCCTCTGTCAGACTCCTCCCCCTCTCCGCTTGGCTGCTGATTCTCCCCAGCTGCGACCACTTACCTCATCACCTTATCCGTCTTCTTAAGGAGCTCCAGGATCATCAGTCTTCGCCAGTCCGTTGCCCCTGATGGTGCATAGTTGGTCTTCAAGTCAAGCTATTGTTTGTTTCACTACGTCAAGCCTGCGACTAAAACTCTCTCTCTCTACTCACCTTCAGGAATCCAGTACCACGAGTTGTCGCCCGAATCAGTTTCCAGCCGGACTCCCCATTCGGTCCTCACCTGCGGTCCCACCTCCAGCCTCGGCCATTACGAACATTCCGTCCTTCGCCAGCATCCGCCTACAGAGGAATCCACCAGTGACGCCGTCAACTTCTGCCTCCCGTCTGGAACCTCAATGCAGTACTGCTCACGCTCTTTTCACTAATCCTCTGATTAAATCTCCCAACCGCCACGCTCGCCTCTCGCTATGTTTCTTCTGGGTTCCAGCATCTGGGTTCGAAAGTGTTCTGTAGCCATGACAGAAGTAGCTTTAAGTTATTTGTGATAGTTGAGGAACAGAAAAAGACAAAGCCTACCCCTGTTTCTGTTGCTAAAAACAAACTGCATCCACTGCTGGCTTACAACAAATCCTCAGAGAATAAAAATAGTTTTGCTTTCCTTTATTGCTCCCCCCATTTTAACCCCTTTGACTGTATGTTTTGTGTCTATAAAACAGATGTTTTGCTCATATACATGAAAATCATGATTTGTTTCCTTTATTCGAATGCCACAGCTCCCTAGTTTTCAAAATAAACAAAGGCCATTTTGTCTTAGCTGAGTTGGCTCAGTTTCTAAAAAGAGCCACTCCACTAAAGTGACCAAACCACTCAGTTTGCTTCTATAAATCTAAGTCACTCTAAAAATATTCATTATGCACCATCAGCAGAAAACCAACAAGCTAGCTCTCAGCCTCCCTCGCCGGCCGCAATTTAAAACAACACACACAGGCGCTGAGGAATGCAGCCATATCTCTCGGATAAATTCCTGCTTTTGAAGTTTTTTTTCTTTTTTGTGACACCTTTCAAAGAAAAATGCTTTTGCTGCATGGAGTGTTTCAGTGTTTACTTCTCTTATATGTGACTGCTATGGCTTTAAAGTATGAATGCAGACATTGTTGGACTGAAAGAGGCTGAGAAAAGGAGGGAAAAAAAGGAACAATAATGTTGGTGTTGTGTTGGCTCAGGTCTCACTTTTGCCATATGAGGTTTTATCTTCCTCCCTCATCAGGAAAAATCTGCTTCAGGTTATTTTTGCTGACCTCCGGCTCCTCCAGCCAACAGAGATAAAAACCCCTCTACCCTTCTTTAATTTCAAGATTGTGTATGTCACGCTTTAACCGTGTACACAGACGGATTTATCCTGGATTTAAGTTATGATCATTACTCACACAGGGGCTGACCTGCAGAGTTTCTTTTGGAAACTAGCGTAAATAGTCGACTGCAGAGTGATTGATCCCATGGTTCCCAAATGGGCAAAAACAACGCCCTCGTACCACCCAACCACCACCACCTCTCTCAGCTCCGGTTAGACGACATTAGACATGTGCTTTGCGTATGATCCCAAAACAAACCCAACATTCATAAACTGCACCATACACAAAAGCAGTTCTCTCTGAAGTCTGGAGGGGCTGTGTACAGTGTAATAGAATCTGCATTCAAAGCACGAGGTGCACAGGCCTTCCCTCTGTCCCCCAAAGATACACTACCGTTTGAAACGGTGACACACATCCCGAGCAGCACTGTCATCTCCACGTCCCGCCTTTAAACCCTCTGTGCCCTCAGTGCTTCCATCCCAGCCGCACCCGTCCTTTCATCTGAAGAAAGTTCCCATTGTGTGGGCCGGTTTGTGTAGAGAAGGTGCTGAGCTGCGCCCGGCTGGCGGGTGCAGAGTTTCCGTCCGCTTAAGTGAAGACAGCGCTAGTTTGTTGTGATTTCAACCACTTTGGTCCAGTTCTCAAACCTTTGATGTCATCACTGAGCAAAAAAATCCGAAGTGCTATTATTCCAATGCAGACCTGCTAGAAAGGCTCTTGCAGCACCTCATTACAACAATGTTTTTGGGGTGAGCCTGGTCGTTTCATCCTTGAATACACAGGATGCTGGAAACATCTTTTAAGGATTCAGCCCTTTGATAGTTTTACATCACTGCTTTTGACCTTGACTCCACTTCCGGTGGTGGTGCAGGAGAACTTATAAACACCTCCTCTGACAAGACTCTTTTCATCTTTTAGCCTTATGATGATATTTCCTTATAACTGACTTTAAATATATTAAAGACTTATTCAGATGATAATCGTGTATTTGGTGTTTTTAAACATGCATTTTTCTCATAATGGTGGACATATATGAAGAAAATAAAGATTAAAAGTGCATTTATGAATATTTCTTTTTTCAAATCTTTGTGAATCAGGAGCAGATTTATCACTTGTAGATAACTAGATCCATTAGCGACTTTGTTTGTGTCGTCTGTGGTGGAATCCAGCTAAAACCTGGAAGGCTGAATAGCTCCGATATTGTTCATTCATTGTTCATTCATCGGTAATGCAACAAAATGAGGTGTGAGGAGCTGTAAGCTAGCAAGAGAGTGCGTAAACAGATGGATGACAGGAAATGTAGCTAACATGTAACTCCATATTAGTCAGAATCTAATTTCCATTAGCACTAGATTATACATGCTGCATGTATGTATACGAATGCTTAAAATAAACAAATGCGTGATAAAAGTTCAATGGAATGGGTTTCCATGGTGTAACTGCATGGAACATCCAACAGTGGTGGAAAAAATTGTTGGTACCCCTCAGTTAAAGAAAGAAAGTCCACAATGCTCAGTGTAGTACACACCTTTTCACCAAACAGCAACGTGACTATTTGTCTCCCTTTAAATAGGCAGACTGACTGATTACGGGTTTGAAAACAGCTGTGATGTCAATTAAAGGACATACCTGAGTTCATCATGACCCCCTGGACAATTAGTTCTCTGTGTTTTATGGAGGTAGCATCATTTATGTCCAGCCCTATTTCATTAGTTTGTTTTTTTAAATAATTCTGTTAGTCAACAACTCAAAAGTAATGGCTGATTTTGATTACCAGTATTTGATTTTAAATAAATTTTAATTTCTTGTTACTTTTGAACATTTCAAGTCATTTCAGTGAGCATTGTGGACTTTCTTTCTTTAACTAAGGGGTACCAACAATTTTGTGCACCACTGTAGAAACCCAATGCCAAACACGGGAAAAAGTGAAATGAACCACAACACCACTGAAGTCTTGCTTTGTGGAATCATGATTCATACCAGTAACACAACCAAAGCCAGGAGGGCTCAACAGAGGTCAGGCCTCAACCCCATTAGACACATTTCAGATTAACTTAAAAGAACAGGGGGACAACATCAGTTCCTACAGCTCAGAAATACTACAGAGTGATCAGGCAAACAGCTTTAGGGTATTCAGTCATCTATTGTTTTGAAGGGGTTTGTGTTTACTAAAAGCCTCAGTTTACAATGTTTGGTATAAAATAAAAGAATTTTTTTGATGGAAAGGATAGTATTTTGTCAAAATGTTAAAAGGTAATGGTGATATGTTTGATAAAGCATTCCTTCATTTAAAACCTTGAATAACATGAAAATTCCAACCTAAATGCTCTTCAAAGTAAAAATTAGAATTTTTGACACTTCTGAATACATGAATCTGAATCACAAACATTTTCTAATAAAAGTCGATTTTTTTTTCTGCGTTGAGCCCAGTCCTTGTGCCACATCCTCCAATCTGGGATGCTATCTTTTTTCTCCTTTCCTCACTCGGTGTTTGCTCCCCGGTGGTCCAGGTTTGAAGAGGAGCGGTGCAGGAGAGCGATGAGTTCCTTTCTTTGAAGTTTGGTGCCTATGAATGGAGGTCTGACTCGGCCTGAGTGACAGAATCCTGCCCACCCGGCAGATATCAAATAGACAGCCTTCCCAATTCCGACGGGGACGGCTCTTCCCGTCTGGCCCCCCAACTCTTGTTCTGAAGTTCTCAACCTCCCGTCCACACCAGACCTGACACGTCTCTGAGGCTGTAATCCAAACCAGGCAGAGTGCTACAGATGTGCTGCTGGGGTCAGAGGACACGTCAGGTTTTAGACTCTTTTTGTGGGAAGGTGCTCACCTTGATTAATAGAAGACAAGGCCTGTATGTGACAGAAAGGACCAGAGCGTGGAAAAGCTTTTAAACTGAAATAATGACCAAAACTGAACAGTTGTTGCTTGCATCTTAAATCATGGAAGTCCATAAAGGTCTCGTTTGATCTGAGATATCTATTGTGAAACACTCAAACATAGGAATCACCATATTTTCCACTCTTTAGGGTGCACCAGATTATAAGCCGCACCGTCAATAAATGGTCTGTGTTCCAGTTTGTGTCATAAAATAAAGACATGTTCACACCGTGCATATGACGTTTGTTCAAGAACGAACTAAACGTATGTTCTTGAAGCGCTTGCAGCATATGGTGCTCACACTGGACGAGCAAAAACTACTAATTACTAGCACACGTCTGCTAGTAATTGACTACTAAATACTACAGTTGGAAGAGACTTGGTGTGAAATCTTGAAGCAGTGCAAATCTTGTGAATTTTGCAAAAGTTTTTTTTCTTTCATACCTCTATTCCGATTTATGAAAGACTTGGTGTCATATAATTCCGGCCGAGCACAAACTGCAATTATTAATTTCTCCTTCATGGTGAATTTTCAAATGGTGGACATCTCCGTGTTTCAAAGGGGAAGCCATCCATTTGTCACTACCAAATCTGAGTCCCTGATTGGTCAAAATTCAACTAGCTTAACTTTCCAATTTACATTCAATAACTGCACATTTTGTAAACCTAAAAAAACATTAGGGTGGAGTGAAGTAAGATGAGCCAGTGGTTAAGTTGAGTCACCCCTTTGATCTGGACAACTGTGCACATGTTTTGTCATATGACCACAGTTTCAGGAAGCACCCAACATTTCTAGCCGGCTGTGGTAAAGAGAAGCACATGGGAGAGGGAGAAGTCTATAACATACAATAAACTGTTTTTTGCTTGTCAATGTAAATTATCTGCAGATTTGGTAAATTAACTGTAAAATTAAAACCAATGTATCTGCATCCAAAATATATACTATATATGTTGGTCATTTTCTAATGTATAAAATTCAATTCAATTCAATTCAATTTTATTTGTATAGCCCAAAATCACAACAACAGTCATCTCGATGGGTTTCGAAGTAAAACATGAACTCAAAAGGATCACGAATACAAAGAGTTCAATAGGAAAATACTAAAATGAACTAACAAACTGACTAAGCTATACTGGCATCCCTGCCCTTAGACCCCCCTTCATGTGAACCAGCTTGCTAAAGGTTGGCAAACATTTCTGAATTAGACATTTTTTTCCAAAATGGTGGCCATGAGGCAAAGTGAGCCACAATTGAGCCAGTGGTTAAACTTACCCCATGCCAAGGTGCTGGAAATTAATTAAGGTTCTGATGTATAAAGTTGCATTTCACTTGAGTATACTCAGCTCTTTTGGTGTTTTTGTTATATGTCAACCATTGCAGAAAAAATATGCAGAGAATCTACAGGAGGAGTACAAACTGGGGTAAAACAACCATTGAAGGGATGGAAAGAGCAGCCAGTGATGTCAGAGGAGAAAAGTCCATCAGTGGCAAAAGGAAGACACATTGATAGACCAACAATGATGAAATGCATGACAAAGAGGGAAACAAAGAGAACAAAGGGATACTACTGCAGAAGCGAAAAGGGTCTTCTTTGAGGAGGTGGAAAAGGAGCTTGCCGACCACTTAAAGAAGCTTGCAGAGCATTTCCATAGCATTTCCCCAAAGAAATGTCGTAACTGTCATTTGAATGGGCAGACAGAAACAACATTCCTACCACCAGAAACTGGAGAGAGAAAGGCTTAGCAATGAGAGTTCCAGTGATGAAGAAAGTGAGCCAGATGTCTCATATCTGGAAGTTGGTGACTTTGTCACTGTAAAATTTTGCATCCAAATGCAGGAGTCGTTGTTATATTGACCCGGTTGACAGCATTGGAGACAATGAAGCAAGAGCCAGATTTCTTAGAATAATCAGAGGAATCCGTGGCAGTGAGAAACCCACACTTGCACGTTGCACAATGTGCTCATGTCTATGTTTTAAAGGTGACATGGCTCAACTTCCACAGAAGCACTTTTTTTTTTAAATGTATATATTTTGAGCTGCTTTGTCAGAGAAATTCCAATAACTTCATTTGAGAGGAGAAATCCTGAAATTATATATATATATATATTATAATTATGTTTCTGTGTCTCTTTTCATAACCTCCAGAACAACATAAATAAAAAGCGGCTCAACTCACCTCACTCTTCACTACTGTGAACACGCTAACTCCCAACCTCGTTAGTAATATATAAAAAAAATGCAGTCCAACGCCGCCACACATTAGCTTAATCAAAAAATCTAAACATCTTCACAGAGCACCGTGTACCTCTCGAAATCGCTTCGATATCAGTAAACACAACCACAATTATTCCAAGTAAAAGGAACTCTGGATTATAAAGTACGCCTTATAGTGCAGATAAAATATTTTAATGGCAAAAGCCTAAAGAAAACAAAACACTGATGTCAGTATAAGATGCTCCAGAGTACATTTAGCCAAATGGCACTTATCTCAGTGACTTTGCTGGAAAGTGACTTTACAGGGAAACTCTGCGCCAATCGTCTGCATGCACCTCTCAGAGAACTTTATGAGTTTCTTCAGAGCCATGTTCATCCATGGATCCCGTGTCTTGTAAGTACAAGTTAGTAAACACAACCAAACTGCTCTGGAGGCTTTGTTTGTTCGACTTGTTGAAAACATGACATTTATTAGTCCTGTGTTTCTTTTCTTTGGAGCTTTTAGCTCCATTAGTCTCTTAAGTTGTCCCTTAAATGTCTGAGAGTGTTTATCTAGAGATGTTGACGAGGATGGTGGAAAGAGGGCCAGATGAAAAGCTGCGTGCCAAAACGAGTCACTCCGCACTCTCATCTGTGACATCCAGTTTGAAATTGTCAAAGAAAGCCTTCAGGTTGGGACACGCCCACCCACTTCAAATCCCCCACGTTGGCTCCAGTCTTCTAAAAACACAGGCTGGTTCCATTCCCCTAGTCCTTTAATTGCTAATTTGCCTAATGGATGTGAACTCAAGTCTATGTGGCTGTTTCGGCTATGAGAGACAAAGAGTCTCTGGGTTCGGAGGTCAGACCAAAGACCCCCACCCCCAGGGGAATTTCTGCCCCGTCTGAGCACTTTACAGGATTATTTAGGCTAACTTTCATCTCTGTTGCCAGAGCTATAGGAGCTCACGAAGCGTTCTGACCTACTGACCTCCACCGCTGCTGCTCTTTTTCTTGGGGAGGAGAATTTGAGCGAGTAAAGTGTCTCTCTTAGCCGCCGCCTCATAAGTATCATTTTAGCTAAAGCTCACCTCTGGGCTTGCCCTGTAGCCATTACAAGAGCAAAAACCAAAGAGGTCAAGAGAAGCTTGTTCTAAGCTGGGAAGTGTCTCTCTGAGGAAAACCGAGGTTGACGAAAGCAGAACTACAGGGCCACAGTTTTTACTTAATGTGCATGGCCACATAAAACATTGCTAAATGCTTTTCTACAAGTGGTTGGGTACACTTTTAAGATCATTTTATGCCAATTTCGACCTGATATGCCCAAATGTTTGAACTTAGATATTTTGAACAAGTTTTTTTGCTATGGCAAGCAGCAAGGGCCTAAAGACCAAAATAAGGGCAAATTCCATGTAAGGGTGACTTTATCCTAATTTGCTTTTGATAAGAAATCAGGGACAAAAAGAAAGTATTCAGAACCATTTACAAGAAGTTCTGCAAACAACCATTGTATCAATAAAGTTTTAGGAAAATATCTCCTTTTCCTCATTAGAAATAATCTAGAAATTAAAACAGCTTTTGTATTGTTAAGGGGGCATTACCCATTGGTGAAACTGGCACTAAAATGACAACAAAAGCCACAGTTTTAAAATAAAAACTCCATAATGTTCTGTTTTGAAATATATATATTATTTTTATTCAAATTTAAAGCATGTTTTCGTCAAATTCTGTTATTTCTTTCTCTAATGAGGTTGATCACCAAAACACTTCACGCATCAGCTTCTGGTTTTGCCTTTCTGTTGAATCTTGCAACCCTTAGTACCCCACGAGCCCAAAAGTTTGCCCACCTCTGTTCTAAAATGAGTAATTTCCATTAATTACGGTACACTAGTTTTTTGACACTGTGATAGAAACAAATACAATAAAGTACATAAAAACTCCAAAAATACAAACCATTTGCTCAGAAGTAGAAAAGAAAATACTCATTATTGGATGTCTAACAATTTGAAGTAACTCCATCTATCAGCTAATTTAGCTTATTTTTCCTTTTTGAATGTTTGTGTGGAACTCTTTGTTTCTAGATTTTGATATTTTATTATAAGATTTCTTGCTAATTAAAAAATTCCTTGCTGCATGAACATATCCTTTTACTACTTTCTATTGATTTTCTTCTTAAAATCACTGTTCTTTAGCTTTGGGTGGAAATGTACTCATCAGTATTTAGGAAGTTTAAATAAATTAGAAAATATAATGACGGTTCAATGAACTTTTCATTTTAGTGTAGTTTTTCTGTAATGGGCATAAAAAACAAACTTGTTCTTAATGTTCAGTTCCAGGCCTCTTGTTTTCCCAAGCTGCACCCTCCATCAGCAGAGCGGGACCTTGATCGCAGTTTGTGAGCAAATATTTCACGGTAAATGAAATAATGAAAGCGTAGCAAGAAAGACGGCTCCCGTTGCCAGCACACAACTGCATGTCAAAGTCAGGGCTGCACCCGTTGCCAGGGAACCGGGGTCACCCCCTGCGGACGGCAGTGTTCATGGCTGGGAGAGAGGGAGCAGGGAGGCTGAGCACGAGTGCTGATCAAAGTTTGGCCAGAGCCCCGCTGCTCACTAAATAAACCCCCCCCACTGCTGGGCTCTCAGTGCCAGCCTTGTTTCGATAAGTCCCCCTTATTGTACAAACAGCTAGAGGTCTTTGAGCCCAGCCAGTTGCTGCAAGCTTCCCACAGGATTACATATCTAAATATATGGTGTGAGAAGAGCCGCTGCAGCATGAGACTGTATCACAGTGCATGCGTCTGAAAATGTGTGAGAGACGCTTAGCCATCCTGTTAAATTAACCATAGCTTAACCGGATCAGAACTTTTACGGGCTTAACTCACACTGGCTGCTGTTACATTAGCGGGAATTTACTAAATGATCCCACTGTCGTCCGACTGCGTCGGGATTCACAGCCAAATCTTTTGAAGAAATATTCCATGTTTTGTTTTTGCTTGTTATCTCGCCGAGATGGAGGTTCACATCAACTTCATCTTAGTGTTCTGTACACAGGACCAGGAAGTGTTTATTAAAAAAAAAACATACTTGGATGTCTCAAGTTGTCTCGCCTGAATCTTGTATTTTTTTCCCAGACTTTAGATGGGAAATTCTCATAACTTTGGAGGGAGCAAAGTGCATGCTGGGATGCTGGAGATAGCCATCTCTTACATATTAAACTGAGTTTTTACAAGATCAGGGTATACCGCTTTGGTTATATAATTGGAGTTGTGCTGTTTGCTGAGAAAAAAAAACGTATTTTGGATTAAATTAATAGCAGCTGTTGAGCTTGACATTTTTTCATCCACTTTTGGGAAAAGGTATTTCCCCTTTCTCTGTGATTTTTTCCTTTTTTTGTAACTCCAGTTTTTTTTACATCTTCAAACAACTGTGAATGTTTAAAAAACAAGTAAAAAGATTAAAGATAATTAATTTGCTTATTAGAGCATTAAAAAGCTCTAAAACCCCCCCCCCCCCAAAAAAAAACAAAGGCGGCCCTCTGAAACTGAGCAGCAGCTAATACAGTGCAGCAGTCACATGAGCTTTTGTTTTGTTTTAAGCTCATTTGAAACCATTTTTTTTAGCTTTTCCATCCATGCTGTCTACGGCGAGCAATTAACATCACCCAGTGGGGGCCCTTGGGCAAGAGCCTTAACGCTACTGCCTCCCGAGGGCGGGTCGCCTGCAGCTCTCCACTCCCACAGGGGATGGGTCAAATGCAGGAGAACAAATTTCGCACACATAGGTGTATGACAGATAGTGGGACTTTAACTTTAACTTTAATGTCAGTTCATGAACCAGATTCAACAAAAGAGCATAGTTTGGGTTGAGATTAAACCTCATATAAACTGGACGATTTTGCATTCCCTCAAATGACCACTAGGGCCTGGTTTTAGAGGAAAGCAATTTGCCATTGACTCCTATGTTAAAAGTCGGGCCCACTCTATGGCCATCAGACCACAGAACGGGACCACAGCCGGCCTAATGCGAACGAGCACCACAACAACAGCACCCCCTACAGGCGAAGCTGGTAGTGCCCCAGAACAATGGCTCCCCAAGAGAAAGCAATGGAGTAAGAAAAAACACTAGCATGGTAAATGGCGTATACTTATATAGCGCTTTCTACCCTCTTTCGAAGGCCCAAAGCGCTTCACAGTCACAGTCCCATTCACCCATGCACACACACAGTCACACACTGGTGGTGGCTCCGCTGGCAAACACAGACGCCAACCTCCCACCAGAGGCAAGTTGGGGTTCAGTCTCTTGCCCAAGGACACTTCGACACATGGGCTTGCAAGGCGGGAATCAAACCTGCAATATTACGATCATAGGTCGACCTCCCTACCGCTGCACCACAGCCGCATATAAATAATAATTACGGGTATATAAAGTAATAATAAAGTGAAATAAAATATACTAATAATAATAATGATAAAGCATTAGAAATGATAAAAACATAACCTTAAATATCATTAACATAATATTAACAATAAAATTGGTAGTATATTTGAATAATAGTCCTTTCATAAATAAAACATGTATTAAATGTATTAAATAGGGAAAATAAAATTGAAGCATAGATAAAACATAAAAGACTAAAAGAATTAAGCAATTGCAAAAGTCATGCAAAATCCAGATTAAAAAGATGGGTCTTGTGCCTCTTCTTAAAAATCTCTACAGTCTCTGCAGCCCTGAGGTTCTCCAGCAGGCTGTTCCACAGCATTGGAACAGTATAGGGTATAAGGGTTAATGACGTCCCTCAAGGTGACCATACAAGCCACCAAGGGGTTGGAAGACACATCTGTGCTACCCTTAAGATGCTGACCCTCCTTCATACGACCCTCAACAGGCCCAGACAACCCAAAAACCCACAACACCCAGACAGGTACACGACTAAGGCTTTGAGGAAGAAGATCAAGTGTTGCCCCATGGACTCTACAGGTCAAAGGAGAAACCCAACCCTTATATTTATACTGACATTACAGCTGGCCTACATTCACACAAAAAGCAATTTTTGAAATAATGGAAATGAAATAAATGTGACCAAATGTCACATTTATTTCAAATTAATTTCAACAGCCCAATATACTGCCGTTCTAGCTGAAGAAGAAGTCAGTGTTTGCTGTAATGTTGGGTAAGGTGTGTCCACAGTCTTTTCAGCTTTTCTTTTACTTAACTAGCACAGCTTTGTTAAAATAAATATGTTCTGGTTTTTGTTTGTTGAAGAACGTCTTTAAGCATTTTGTCCCAGCAGCTGGACCCAAAAGGTTTAAATTTCCTCACCTAAACATCCGAGGCATGTTGTTGATACTGTGGTATGCCCGGTCTGGTGTTGGTGGTGGTGGTGGGGGGAGTATATCTGTGGCAGGGTCGTGGTGGGCCAACAACAACACATTGTAGGTGTGGACCAAGCTGAAAGGCAGTTGGGGTTCCCACTGTCAAGCTTGATGGAAGCCAAGGCTTTCAATGAGTAATTTTGTAAATATGGTGGCAGGTGGGATTTGTTGGACATGCCTACTCTCTCTTTTACAAATGGTGGGTAATGTTCCTGACCTCCTCACCTCAGCGGGGGCCTTGGCAGCTGGGGCGCCTCAACCTATGCAACCAACACCGTTGAATCCCCTGTGAGTGTTATGCTTGCATGAATGTACATTTGCGCCTGTCTGTGTGTATAAATTGCCACACGGCCGGGCTACTTCTCAGCTGTGCCACACACACTGCCCTAGTCCGCTCTGTGTGGGGGACACTCTGTATTTGAGGGATGGGCAGAGGCTCCGCCTTTTTGTTCTGGAAGGAAAAGTGGAAATGCTTTAAGGTGATTTACAACAATGTTTAAACTTTGGTAAAGTACGCTTGGTAATGCTGAGGCATTCACACTGGCCTCAGCAATACAATTTCAAGCGACGGGTTCTGCATTCAAAACTCTTGTGTTCACATGTCACTACACAGGATTTTAAGTCTGCTTTGGGCTTGACGAACAAAACATTGATTGGTGAAACCAGTTCAGCTTTGACCAGTCAGGGACTCGGACTTGGTAGTGACATATGGGTGGCGTCAGTCTTAATTCACAGAAGTACCAGCTGTTTGAAAATTGATCATGGAGGAGAAAATAATAATTGCGGTTTGTACCCTGGCCGGAATTATATAACCCTGTGTCTTTCAAATATCTGTTTAGAGCTGTGAAAGAAAAAGCCTGAAGCAAGATTGATATTGATATTTTGCACCAAGCCTCTTTCAACTGTGAGTACATGCACTAAATGGTAAATGGCATATACACTATATATATGTATACAACCTTCCACCAGAGGCAGGGTGGGGTTCTGGGGGTGTCTTCCCCAAGAACGCTTCGACACATGGGTGGGCAAGGTGGGAATTGAACCCACAATCTTCTGATTGGAGGTCAACCGCCATGCTGCTGGACCACGGCCACCCCAATAAATGATAGTATCGGGTAGCAACAGTCCAGTGTAAACACAGAATGCTAAAAGCGTTCAAGATAAAAGAACCCTCGTTCAGAGGGTTATTGAACATTAGCCACATGTTGTTGATACCATAGCACAAAATCAAAGTTAAAGGAAGTTGAGTACGCAAACACATTACAAGATATTGTTTGAGACACAGCTGGATCAATGGGCAAACTAAAGCTATCAGAAGTTCAACATAAGCTAAGACAGTGTGGAATGTAGTATCCTTGACCATTAGCAGAGAAGATAAAGCTGCTGCTACCATAGCAACATCGTGTTTCAGAGGTGGCAGGTGGAGAGGAGAGGCAGGAGGTCAGGCGTCATGGTGATATGGCCAGGGATACCGTCATGTCTGCAGCTGCTGTGTGCTAAGAAGGACGAAGAAAGATGAAAAGAAAGAGTGGTAGGGGAACAAAGAGCCTAAGATAAAAATAAAGTGACAGGCCAATATAAGCAATAAAGACTGTCTTCAAAAAATGTAAAGGAGCAAAGTTAAAACTGAAGTGGCAAAGTGTTGAGCCAGATGGACAAATCTTTAAGATGCTTCTAAGACAATGACTGTGTTTATTTCTAACACCAACATCTATTCTCATTATTAATAGCCACACGTGACATCATTATACATGCCATTCATTGATAAACATCTCTGTTTGATCAGTGTAGCTGAAAATAATCACTGCAGGGATGATAAATTCCATAAAATATTCCATTTTACAAAAGCCATGTTTGCAAAAATAAGTTTGGTAAATGATACAAGGCGACTCAATCTATTTTACACTGATTTAATTACTTCTGTTTATCGGTTGTAAACATTTTTTTTACTGAAACATGTGCAGAAGTCTGTGGACTTTTACTCAACTTTATTCAACATTTCTGTGTGAAGATTTTGTGTTCTCTCCGTGCATGTGGGTTCTCTCCAGGCACTCCAGTTTCCTCCCAAGAACACGATTAGCAGGTTAATTGGTGACTTTAAATTATAGGCTCCAGCAGGCCCTTTGACCCTGAAAGGGATTCAGCAGGTTCTGAAGATAGATGAATGGATTCTCAGACATACTTTACAAGAACAGTAATGTTAGTGTTGCTACGACACAGCACAGAGGTGCTAATGCATGCTTTTATTTCCAGCAGATTAGATTATTGTAATTAGAGCTGTGACGGTGTTGGATTTTTGATCACCGCGGTGATCAACCATCAGGGGGCGCGGTGTTGCGCCCCCCCCCCCCCCCCCCAAAAAAAAACCCCCACAAATTCCTCCGGCGGCCGCGTCAGAAATAAATACAATTACAACGTAGTATTCTTTATTAACAAATAACAGTAACAACTAACTACTATCTAACTAATGAACTAACTATGTAGGTGTTGTAGAATGACTGTGTGAGCGCTGCATGGTGTGTAGAACTAGGAGGAGGAGCGCACGCGTGTGTTGGGGGTGGGTGTTGATCCTTCTGCAGCGGACAGCTCTCTAGCTGCATGTGAGGCAACATTTAGTGATTTTCATCGCACTTTAACAGCGCGCGTTCATGTTTGGTGTTACAGAGTGACTGAGAACAGTAATACCCCCCCCCCCCCCAACACAAAATCCTCCGGCTGTCGCGCACCTAAGAACGCACGCAGTTTGTAATGGAAAAGAATGCAATGGAAATGAATAATTAGAATGCAGTTAATTTGTCATATTTCCTCATGAGAAACCTCTGTTGTAGAATGAGTGTGTGCGCTTCTGAAAGCGAGCTCCTGTGTGTGAGGGAGCCGCGTGGCACGTGCAGCGCGGAGGCACTGAGAGCGCGCGCGCAGACTAGAGAGAGTGACAGGCGCGGTGGGAGAAAAGGAGAGAAGAGTCTGATAGAAAGAAGGAAAGTCTGAACACAGGACTAGCAGAAAAAGTCAATTATCAGCAAAGATGAGTCTGTTTAATGTGTTTATTATAGTTCCAATCACGGACCATATGCTGAACTAAAAAAAAAAAAAAAAAAAAACAACGAAAAAAAAAAGTGCGGTGATGCGGTGATGCGGTTATCGTCACAGCCCTAATTGTAATGTCCTGCTCTTTGGTCTTCCCAGAGGAAGGATATCGAACCTTCAACTGCTGCAAAATTCAGCCGCACGCGTGCTGATGAGGACCAGGATGCAGGAACACATTACACCCATCTTAAAATCACTGCATTGGCTCCCAGTGAAATTCAGGATTAATTTTAACGTTCTCTTATTGGTCTATAAATGTTTTTATGGTCTTGGGCCTTCATATTTATCTGAAATGATTGTAAAGAATGAGCCCTTGTGGACTCTGAGGTCCTCTGATATAGGCCTTGTGGTTATCCCAACCGTACGTGTGGTCATAAGTCCACAGATGAATGAGTCTTTGTGATGAGTTTTAGACACCATAAGCTGGGATCTAAAACACTACCTCACCATTATGTTCAATTATTTTGAATATTCAATTATCCAAACGAAAATGAACAAACGACATTGGACTTGAGGTAAGACATGGTGAGAGGTGTTTGTCTTATTAACAATTACGTCTTTTCTTTAGCTAAAACAAATCATGGATATCCAAAATTTGGAATTTTAATTTTCTCATTCCCAATAGACACATGTTAAATTTTGGAGCCTCTTAGTGGTGGACTTATTTGTTGGATTTATTCTCAAGCTGCATAGAAAAAGTTCCTGAACAAAGATGCAACTTTAAAAGCAAATCGAAATAAGTGATTCAATTGACACAGTGTGTAACTGTGTGCACCGGAAACCTCTTATTGAAAAGATTTGATCAGACAAAGTTAGGGCCATTGAATTATATTAAAATGAAATAATAAGCATTGGACCCAAACCTTTGATAAATCTAAAAAAAAAAAATGCTAAATGTTTTTGCTTTTTGATTCTAAAGTGTTTTATTCCAGTAATACATTGCTGTAAAGGACACTCTGGTACACAGCTGATGAAGCTAAAGATGAAGGTAAAGTGCTTAGTTAATCCACACATCTGACCATTTCTGATCTGTTTTGGGTTGTTTGGTTTATATGGAGTGCAGGCTGCCAGGAGTCGCGAAGGTTGACTAAACAAAAAAACTGCTCCAACTGGTAAGTGCCAAACACTGGGCTCCATCCGTTAGATCTTTAGATGTAAGTTGCTTTGACTTTTCTTTCTTTTATCTCAAATTATACGGCATAAATGAAACCCAGTGATGACGTGTGAGTAGATAATATCTTTAGAAAGGCTTTTGGTCACACGTGTGTTGAAAAAAATTACTCATGATTGTTTTGCTCCAGAGTTTGTCCAGATAACCTCTTAGGTTAATCGAGTCCTCCCACATGCTTCAGGTCTTAGACGGCAGAAAAACTTGGATAGCTGCTATCACGCTCCTGCCTGGTTCTTTCTAGCGGCGGTTTGGCTACCGGACACCCAGCAGGAGTCTGCCTCCGCTGTGGCGCAGCGCTGTGAGTGGAATGAGTTTCCACCCCCCCCCCCCCCCGTTGTGACCCTTGACCTCCCTTGTCTCGGGACCTTCAGTCAGGGCGAGGTCAGAGGGACACCTCTACACTGATAAACCCCCCTCCTGAAGCTGGCTGCTTAACACCGACCTGGGCTGAACACGCAAGTGAGGATTAGTCGGCCTGTGATCGATTGGCCTTCCAGCTCGGCAGGAAGTGAGATGCAAAGCTGATAGGGACTGGAACGAAAGTGCTGTAACTTGCTCCTTTTATGTGTTAATTCCCAAAATCTGCAAAGATAACACATGCATTACCATTTGTCATGGTGTGCCAATTTTAGAATGAAAAAAACAGAACAATTAAGTCATCATTTTAAAAGGAACAAAGATGTGATGGAAATTCAAATAATAAAAATAAAAATGAAAACACTTAAAAAAAAAAAGCGCCATCATCTCTGGTGATCAGACTTGGTTCCTAAAGTTTCCTCCAAACTGATATGGAAAATACCGGTCCTCTCACCGGTGCCATATCAGGACAGGGAGGAGTCTCACATGTGATTTGGAAAAGATTCTTATCACTCAAGACAAACTTTACCCCATTTGGAGGGAACATGGGATGCATGCCTTCATTTGTTCTCCGCAGAGGGCCAGATCTAACAAAATTCAATAAAATAACAGGAACTTCTGCAAATATTGAAACTCAGTCTGTTATGGATGATCTTACTTGACTTAAAATAAAGTCTTCTAATTAAGTCTGTTCTACTTCAGAAAAGGCCCGAGTGGCATCTGGGCCCTCCAGAGGAGCTGGAGTGGGAAGTGGCCGGGGCGAAAGAGTCTGGACATCTTTGCTTAGACTGCTGCCCTAAATAAAAAGGTGGCTACTATGAAGACCTTCAATATGACCATATTTGGGTGTTTCACCACTTTTGTTATGTCTCTAATTTCCACATGTGTAAATCACAGATTTGATGCCTTCAGTGTGAATACACACTTTTCATATGCACTAAAAATAAGAAAAAACTTCATCTGAAATGCCGAAAGGTGTATTCCAAACATTTTGGACTTTCACCTGTTATATATAACAAGTTAGTATACATACTACATTTACATCCATAATATCACTCAGCTTATCCTGGACTGCGGTGCTTTTCGCTGGGCGGCAGCTTCCGCAGCTCAACACCCAATATTACACCGTGATCCACAGCCAGTCCTTTACACTCCAGCTCTATGGGTGGGTCTATACACCCCAGGTGTATACCAGGCCAGCCAAGAGTCGCTAGTCTCCCGTCGTCCGCCTGGTTTCCCCGGTGCGCCACTCTGCCAGCTGGGACTGCATGGACACCATCATTTTCCCTCTTCCACCGGGCAGGGTCCGAATGGTCTACTCAGGCAATAGATACCAGACACTCTCATAACTGGCTACCTTTTGACCAGGGACGGGACACACACTTTTGTTCATGGAGCTGATGTCTTCAACCTATCCGGCGGACCTCCTTCCTCAGTTACCCCTATCAGCTAGACTTTCCAGGAAGCTGAGAGAGTAATCTCCTCCAGTATGTTGGAAACAACACCTATTTGGTACCTTCTTAACAAAGGGGACACCGACCATCCTGTATCCAGTCAAATGCGTAGACCCTTTTCCCCGCTTCCCGACCCATGCCCCCTATGACGATGCTGCAGAGTAACGCTTCCACTCCCCGCAACCTGATATGTTAGCGACACGGAATCTTGACTCCCACCTACAGTGACTTCAGCTTGCGGTGATAGACATCCTACACCCCAATTAGTACCTCATTCCCCGCCAGAACATCCTCACCCTCACCGTACCCCTTGCGTCACTGTGATCGGCCCTGGATTACTGCTCGCCCCTTTTCTTATACCAGAGTGTCTAAGACACAAGGTTCGATATTGGTCCCTGTAAACAACTGACAAGTGATCTTGACCTCCTGTTCAGGGTTCGCCTGATGCGGCTGTATTGATTTGCCAAAACCCTGTGGCCTCGTAACATGGATCGTTCTTATGGTACAAACTAGGAACGAGTCAACAGAAAGTACCCCACCACCTGATGTTAGATTTCATTTGAATAGGCCCATGTCTACCAATCCCGCCTCCTCCAGACGCCACTCAGTTGAGGTTTTCCTTTCTTTTCGGTGTGGTCGTCATCTGAAGTCCCAAGAACACAAGAAGGACCTCCGGTACTCCAATTTAACTGTTTGGTACTTCCACAGGTACTCTGACTGTGGTCAGAGCACTGCTCCCCCACCTGGCATGCGTACCCAGCGCTTCAGGAATGACCCGTCTTTTTTCCACTCGGCGTGAACTCCACTACCACTTGGCGGCTGAGATGGGGCCTATGCCCACCAGCCCGCCGCCTTATCACCAACGAGAACTCTGTGCTAAAAAGTATTTTTTATTCAAATAGTGTGAGCAGGGAGACAGATGTAAACATGCAGTTTTTAACAACAGGATGGTAATTTTTTCGTATGGTATGAATTTATTAAATAATAGTATTTATTTCTGTAAGCAGAAAAGAATGACTGTGTGTTGTTATCAACACTATTGCGTGAGATTTGGTAGTATGGGCATTGTCGCGATTTGTCTTAGTATTTCAGGCCACCTCAGATTGGCCTCATTAGTGTAGCCACGTCGATCAGTCGGCACAGCACAAGAGCACGCTCACAGTCACGGCATGGATTTGATAGCGGAGTTTCACTGCGTCCACTCGTGCTGACATTGTTGAGACTTACCGCCTGTCATCACAAGAGACACATACAGTCTCCAGTAGAAAACATTGACTGTAATGAGCACAACCTTGCACTGAGACATAGAGTTAAACTTCGGTCCCTCCCGCAGCATGTTTCACATGAATACACAAGCACTGTTTATAATCAACTCAATTCTGGCCCTTTCAAACTACAAGACCAAAACTACGCATATAAAATAAAGACGTCGCCCCCCTCCACTTTTATGGCAGGACTTTTATTTCTGTGTTTTGACAGTTACAAGCTAAGCTGTTGCCAATTCCATACAAGTTTCCTATTCTTTAGGTTAAACCTCAGAATTAGCAACCACAACAAAAAGAAGGTTTAACATTTCCATTTTGAATTATATGCAAACTTAAATCTTAGTCTTCATTAGTTTTTCTTTTATTTAAACTTTTCTTTATTCTTGTTCTTGTACATTTTGCAGCGGACAACCATCATTTATCCAAGTCAATTTAGCAGCAGCTATTCTAAAACAAGCTCCGTGTTAGAAAAGATCAAGAGTTAGGAAGTAGGACACACTAGACGTGTCTAGCTACCTGAAGACTTTTTACGGTACTTTTAGCGCGTGATGTTTGAAATGCTATTCTCAATAGGAAAAGTCTGGATAACAGCTAATAAATATACAACCATTTTCTTTCTACATATTTCGTAATAATATACTTTTTAACACATGTCTGAGCTCTGTAGACCTGTTGTAGTCCGCCTGAATTGACAGTTTTTAGTAGAGAGAAGACTAATGATGGTGAAATTTAGGGCATACGGCAAACAAGGTTGCTTGCTCACACGAAAGATATAACATCATATATATCAAGTATGGCTGCACATGTCTTGACCTCACATTATGAATTACCAGTGCCCTCCATTTCTCAAACCTATTAGCAGGCTCGTAGTACCTTCTACTTTGCGCTGTTACAGCATGTACTCTTCTGGGAGGAGTCGGTCCACAAGGTTGTATGGACGTTGACTTATAGGAATTTTAACCATTCATCCAAAAAGTGCCATTGGTGAGGTCAACAACTGCATTTGGTTGGTGGAGAAAGGTCATTGCTCTCAGTCTCTCTCTAATTCATTTCGCAAAGGTGCTTGTTCTTATCTGGTTATTAGGTAGGGACTTCTGTTCTGGTTTCACAGTTCATCCACCATCTCGATTGATTTGTCGCATTTTGTTGCTTATTGGACTCTCACTTTGTGCCTGGTGCACAGGTCATGATGGCAAGAGGAAGGGACTCTGCTCCCATAACTTCTTCCACAAGTGGTGGATATATGGAATTGTGTCCATAAAATGCTTTTGGCGTATCAGACAGCCATTGAAATAAGTTCCTTCACTAGAACTAAGGGGGCCAAGCCCAAGGTCTGAAAACAAACCCCAAAACCCCATAATCCACCCAGCAAAATCCAGCCATGAATTGTCCACCGTTTTCCTCCTGGCCAAACCATCAACTCATGACTCCTCGTTAAGATTAGCGCTGGTATAAAGCAGTGATTCACTCCAGTAGAAGGCGTCTCCAACCTGCTCTCGAGTCCCAGTGGCGTTGCGTGCTTTACGCACTGATCACGATGCTTTGCACTTGCTCTTGATGATGTGTGTTTGTATGCAGCTGCGTGGCCATTGGTAGACTTTCCATGAAGCTCCTGCTGTATGACGCCTGTACTTGGGCTGATATGAAGGGTCCACCATGAAGTTTGACGCAGTTCTGTAGCACATTGTGACGTGCCTGCAAGGTCACGCGACCCCTATGCGATGTATGCGCTCAGGCTCCGCTGACTCCTCCTGCGCAGTTACGTGGTATACCACTTCTCTGAGTCTCCCTCACCTACAGCGGGGGTGCCTTTTTATTCACCAACTGGTTTGCCCAACTATGCAACTACACCCGTCCTTGTTGTGTGTAAGCTTGCTATGAATTATGACAATTTTTAGGGGTGGACAAACGCTTAGTAAACAGTTAAAATAAAAATGAAAGGTAGATCTTTCCCCTAAAAAACATCACTACCGCAGCTCCAGCGCTTGTCTGTGTGGGAACACACTACGATGAAATGGGCTTTCATGGAACTACGTAGCGGTTCGTGATTGCGCCACAGGTGGCCGGTGTGAATTGCAGCTTGAGACTTTAAAAGGTAGGCTACATTTTATAGATTTCTTATATTAGCTGAGTACAAGGGGCTCATTCTCATGTGGTCAGAATTTTAAACACTATTCCATTATCCTACTATAAGAAACATTTAAGCAAAGTAGAAAAATTTATAGCCTGAGCCATGAACTAAGTTTTGCTGTAAAAGTGCAAGAAAGAATTTCTAAAGACCTAGGTTTGGTGTAACTGTCAAAAAGTATTTGGCCATATTCTTGTAAATGTTGGCAAGTATTGTGTTTGTACAACATGTGTCCAAGACCAATTCAGGTTTATAATAATGCAACTCATTATGTTTCTCTTGCAAGTTAGTCTTTAGTTAGCAGTGCAAATGCAAATTTTACCATATCCCTAATCCTTTTTTTGAACAACTAAAGAATTTACTGGAAACTTGCAACCCTACAAAGTTTAAAAGAAAATTTGTTGTATAATTTACAAAAAATGAAAATAATGGTATTTAGTATGAATATTTTAAAAGATGTAACAGGGCATGTGAAACGTTTTACTCATTCTTTGAATTAGTAGATTACCAGTAAAAAAAAAGCACTTTTCTATAATGGCATTCACACTTGGTGGCAAAGGCAGGGCCCTGGACAGTTCGCCAGCTCTGTCACAGGGCCGGAATCACACACCATCACAATTTAGAGTTGCCAATTGAACTATGAAGCAATTTGTGGACATGCAGAGAGAACCCATGCATGCACGGGGAGAAACATGCAAAACTCCAAAGGTCCCCCATTGATGTCTGTTTTACGTCCCCAGCTGGGACTTGAACTAGGGGCTTCATGCTGTGAAGCAAAGAGCGCTAACCGCTGTACCACCGTGCAGCCCAAAAAACAAAACAAAAAAATAATTAAATAAATAAATAAATATATATATATATATATATATATATATATATATATATAATATATATATAATATATAATATATTATAATATATATAGATAGAGAGAAAGATGAGAGAACACAAAAAATAAATATCAAGTAAATTACAAAAATTTCAAATAAAAGCTAAATTAAAAGGTAAAGGTCATGTGCCTTCCTTTAAAAACATGAACCGTCTCTGCGGCCCTGTGGCTCTCTGAGACTATTCCACAGGTAAGGTTATAAAACTAAATGAGGCTTGACGTTGTTTTAGTTGAACTT
>CM043725.1:12095054-12172123 GCA_023969325.1 Oryzias curvinotus
TAGAACCAATTTTTTCCAAAATGGTGGCCATGAGGCAAAGTGAGCACAATTGAGCCAGTGGTTAAACTCACCCCATGCCAAGGTGCTGGAAATTAATTAAGGTTCTGATGTATAAAGTTGCATTTCACTTGAGTATACTCAGCTCTTTTGGTGTTTTTGTTATATGTCAACCATTGCAGAAAAAATATGCAGAGAATCTACAGGAGGAGTACAAACTGGGGTAAAACAACCATTGAAGGGATGGAAAGAGCAGCCAGTGATGTCAGAGGAGAAAAGTCCATCAGTGGCAAAAGGAAGACACATTGATAGACCAACAATGATGAAATGCATGACAAAGAGGGAAACAAAGAGAACAAAGGGATACTACTGCAGAAGCGAAAAGGGTCTTCTTTGAGGAGGTGGAAAAGGAGCTTGCCGACCAATTAAAGAAGCTTGCAGAGCATTTCCATAGCATTTCCCCAAAGAAATGTCGTAACTGTCATTTGAATGGGCAGACAGAAACAACATTCCTACCACCAGAAACTGGAGAGAGAAAGGCTTAGCAATGAGAGTTCCAGTGATGAAGAAAGTGAGCCAGATGTCTCATATCTGGAAGTTGGTGACTTTGTCACTGTAAAATTTTGCATCCAAATGCAGGAGTCGTTGTTATATTGACCCGGTTGACAGCATTGGAGACAATAAAGCAAGAGCCAGATTTCTTAGAATAATCAGAGGAATCCGTGGCAGTGAGAAACCCACACTTGCACGTTGCACAATGTGCTCATGTCTATGTTTTAAAGGTGACATGGCTCAACTGCCACAGAAGCACTTTTTTTTTAAATGTATATATTTTGAGCTGCTTTGTCAGAGAAATTCCAATAACTTCATTTGAGAGGAGAAATCCTGAAATTATATATATATTATAATTATGTTTCTGTGTCTCTTTTCATAACCTCCAGAACAACATAAGTAAAAAGCGGCTCAACTCACCTCACTCTTCCCTACTGTGAACACGCTAACTCCCAACCTCGTTAGTAATATATAAAAAATGCAGTCCAACGCCGCCACACATTAGCTTAATCAAAAAATCTAAACATCTTCACAGAGCACCGTATACCTCTCGAAATCGCTTCGATATCAGTAAACACAACCACAATTATTCCAAGTAAAAGGAACTCTGGATTATAAAGTGCGCCTTATAGTGCAGATAAAATATTTTAATGGCAAAAGCCTAAAGAAAACAAAACACTGATGTCAGTATAAGATGCTCCAGAGTGCATTTAGCCAAATGGCACTTATCTCAGTGACTTTGCTGGAAAGTGACTTTACAGGGAAACTCTGCGCCAATCGTCTGCATGCACCTCTCAGAGAATTTTATGAGTTTCTTCAGAGCCATGTTCATCCATGGATCCCGTGTCTTGTAAGTACAAGTTAGTAAACACGACCAAACTGCTCTGGAGGCTTTGTTTGTTCGACTTGTTGAAAACATGACATTTATTAGTCCTGTGTTTCTTTTCTTTGGAGCTTTTAGCTCCATTAGTCTCTTAAGTTGTCCCTTAAATGTCTGAGAGTGTTTATCTAGAGATGTTGACGAGGATGGTGGAAAGAGGGCCAGATGAAAAGCTGCGTGCCAAAACGAGTCACTCCGCACTCTCATCTGTGACATCCAGTTTGAAATTGTCAAAGAAAGCCTTCAGGTTGGGACACGCCCACCCACTTCAAATCCCCCACGTTGGCTCCAGTCTTCTAAAAACACAGGCTGGTTCCATTCCCCTAGTCCTTTAATTGCTAATTTGCCTAATGGATGTGAACTCAAGTCTATGTGGCTGTTTCGGCTATGAGAGACAAAGAGTCTCTGGGTTCGGAGGTCAGACCAAAGACCCCCACCCCCAGGGGAATTTCTGCCCCGTCTGAGCACTTTACAGGATTATTTAGGCTAACTTTCATCTCTGTTGCCAGAGCTATAGGAGCTCACGAAGCGTTCTGACCTACTGACCTCCACCGCTGCTGCTCTTTTTCTTGGGGAGGAGAATTTGAGCGAGTAAAGTGTCTCTCTTAGCCGCCGCCTCATAAGTATCATTTTAGCTAAAGCTCACCTCTGGGCTTGCCCTGTAGCCAAAAGACGGGGCGTCATTACAAGAGCAAAAACCATTGAGGTCAAGAGAAGCTTGTTCTAAGCTGGGAAGTGTCTCTCTGAGGAAAACCGAGGTTGATGAAAGCAGAACTACAGGGCCACAGTTTTTACTTAATGTGCATGGCCACATAAAACATTGCTAAATGCTTTTCTACAAGTGGTTGGGTACACTTTTAAGATCATTTTATGCCAATTTCGACCTGATATGCACAAATGTTTGAACTTAGATATTTTCAACAAGTTTTTTTCTATGGCAAGCAGCAAAGGCCTAAAGACCAAAATAAGGGCAAATTCCATGTAGGGGTGACTTTATCCTAATTTGCTTTTGATAAGAAATCAGGGACAAAAATTCAGAAGCATTTACAAGAATTTCTGCAAACAACCACTGTATCAATAAAGTTTTAGGAAAATATCTCCTTTTCCTCATTAGAAACGATCTAGAAATGAAAACAGCTTTTGTATTGTTAAGGGGCATTACCCATTGGTGGAACTGGCACTAAAATGACAACAAAAGCTACAGTTTTAAAATAAAAACTCCATAATGTTCTGTTTTGAAATATATATATTATTTTTATTCAAATTTAAAGCATGTTTTCGTCAAATTCTGTTATTTCTTTCTCTAATGAGGTTGATCACCAAAACACTTCAATCATCAGCTTCTGGTTTTGCCTTTCTGTTGAATCTTAGAACCCTTAATACCCGACGAGTCCAAAAGTTTGCCCACCTCTGTTCTGAAATGAGTAATTTCCATTAATTACGGTACACTAGTTTTTTGACACTGTGATAGAAAAAAATACAATAAGGTAGATAAAAACTCTAAAAATACAAACCATTTGCTCAGAAGTAGAAAAGAAAATACTCATTATTGGATGTCTAACAATTTGAAGTAACTCCATCTATCAGCTAATTTAGCTTATTTTCCCTTTTTGAATGTTTGTGTGGAACTCTTTGTTTCTAGATTTTGATATTTTATTATAAGATTTCTTGCTAATTAAAAAATTCCTTGCTGCATGAACATATCATTTTACTACTTTCTATTGATTTTCTTCTTAAAATCGCTGTTCTTTTCCCAGTTTTGGGTGGAAATGTGGTCTTCAGTATTTAGGAAGTTTAAATAAATTAGAAAATATAATGACGGTTCAATGAACTTTTCATCTCAGTGTAGTTTTTCTGTAATGGGCATAAAAAACAAACTTGTTCTTAGTGTTTAGTTCCAGGCCTCTTGTTTTCCCAAGCTGCACCCTCAATCAGCAGAGCGGGACCTTGATCGCAGTTTGTGAGCAAATATTTCACGGTAAATGAAATAATGAAAGCGTAGCAAGAAAGACGGCTCCCGTTGCCAGCACACAACTGCATGTCAAAGTCAGGGCTGCACCCGTTGCCAGGGAACCGGGGTCACCCCCTGCTGACGGCAGTGTTCATGGCTGGGAGAGAGGGAGCAGGGAGGCTGAGCACGAGTGCTGATCAAAGTTTGGCCAGAGCCCCGCTGCTCACTAAATAAACCCCCCCCCACTGCTGGGCTCTCAGTGCCAGCCTTGTTTCGATAAGTCCCCCTTATTGTACAAACAGCTAGAGGTCTTTGAGCCCAGCCAGTTGCTGCAAGCTTCCCACAGGATTACATATCTAAATATATGGTGTGAGAAGAGCCGCTGCAGCATGAGACTGTATCACAGTGCATGCGTCTGAAAATGTGTGAGAGATGCTTAGCCATCCTGTTAAATTAACCATAGCTTAACCGGATCAGAACTTTTACGGGCTTAACTCACACTGGCTGCTGTTACATTAGCGGGAATTTACTAAATGATCCCACTGTCGTCCGACTGCGTCGGGATTCACAGCCAAATCTTTTGAAGAAATATTCCATGTTTTGTTTTTGCTTGTTATCTCGCCGAGATGGAGGTTCACATCAACTTCATCTTAGTGTTCTGTACACAGGACCAGGAAGTGTTTATTAAAAAAAAAAACATACTTGGATGTCTCAAGTTGTCTCGCCTGAATCTTGTATTTTTTTCCCAGACTTTAGATGGGAAATTCTCATATCGTTGGAGGGAGCAAAGTGCATGCTGGGATGCTGGAGATTGCCATCTCTTACATATTAAATTGAGTTTTTACAAGATCAGGGTATACCGCTTTGGTTATATAATTGGAGTTGTGCTGTTTGCTGAAAAAAAAAACTACTTTTGGATTAAATTAATAGCAGCTGTTGAGCTTGACATTTTTTCATCCACTTTTGGGAAAAGGTATTTCCCCTTTCTCTGTGATTTTTTCCTTTTTTTGTAACTCCAGTTTTTTTACATCTTCAAACAACTGTGAATGTTTAAAAAACAAGTAAAAAGATTAAAGATAATTAATTTGCTTATTAGAGCATTAAAAAGCTCTAACCCCCCCCCCCAAAAAAACAAAACAAAAACAAAGGCGGCCCTCTGAAACTGAGCAGCAGCTAATACAGTGCAGCAGTCACATGAGCTTTTGTTTTGTTTTAAGCTCATTTGAAACCATTTTTTTTAGCTTTTCCATCCATGCTGTCTACGGCGAGCAATTAACATCACCCAGTGGGGGCCCTTGGGCAAGAGCCTTAACGCTACTGCCTCCCGAGGGCGGGTCGCCTGCAGCTTTCCACTCCCACAGGGGATGGGTCAAATGTGGAGAACAAATTTTGCACACCTAGGTGTATGACAGATAGTGGGACTTTAACTTTAACTTTAATGTCAGTTCATGAACCAGGTTTAACAAAAGAGCATAGTTTGGGTTGAGATTAAACCTCATATAAACTGGACGATATTGCATTCCCTCAAATGACCACTAGGGCCTGGTTTTGGAGGAAAGCAATTTGCCATTGACTCTTATGTTAAAAGTCGGGCCCACTCTATGGCCATCAGACCACAGAACGGGACCACAGCCGGCCTAATGCGAACAAGCACCGCAACAACAGCACCCCCTACAGGCGAAGCTGGTAGTGCCCCAGAACAATGGCTCCCCAAGAGAAAGCAATGGAGTAAGAAAAAACACTAGCATGGTAAATGGCATATACTTATATAGCGCTTTCTACCCTCTTTCGAAGGCCCAAAATAAATGTGACCAAATGTCACATTTATTTCAAATTAATTTCAACTGCCCAATATACTGCCGTTCTAGCTGAAGAATAAGTCAGTGTTTGCTGTAATGTTGGGTAAGGTGTGTCCACAGTCTTTTCAGCTTTTCTTTTACTTAACTAGCACAGCTTTGTTAAAATAAATATGTTCTGGTTTTTGTTTGTTGAAGAACGTCTTTAAGCATTTTGTCCCAGCAGCTGGACCCAAAAGGTTTAAATTTCCTCACCTAAACATCCGAGGCATGTTGTTGATACTGTGGTATGCCCGGTCTGGTGTTGGTGGTGGAGGGAGTATATCTGTGGCAGGGTCGTGGTGGGCCAACAACAACACATTGTAGGTGTGGACCAAGCTGAAAGGCAGTTGGGGTTCCCACTGTCAAGCTTGATGGAAGCCAAGGCTTTCAATGAGTAATTTTGTAAATATGGTGGCAGGTGGGATTTGTTGGACATGCCTACTCTCTCTTTTACAAATGGTGGGTAATGTTCCTGACCTCCTCACCTCAGCGGGGGCCTTGGCAGCTGGGGCGCCTCAACCTATGCAACCAACACCGTTGAATCCCCTGTGAGTGTAATGCTTGCATGAATGTACATTTGCGCCTGTCTGTGTGTATAAATTGCCACACGGCCGGGCTACTTCTCAGCTGTGCCACACACACTGTCCTAGTCCGCTCTGTGTGGGGGACACTCTGTATTTGAGGGATGGGCAGAGGCTCCGCCTTTTTGTTCTGGAAGGAAAAGTGGAAATGCCTTAAGGTGATTTACAACAATGTTTAAACTTTGGTAGAGTAAGCTTGGTAATGCTGAGGCATTCACACTGGCCTCAGCAATACAATTTCAAGCGACGGGTTCTGCATTCAAAACTCTTGTGTTCACATGTCACTACACAGGTTTTTAAGTCTGCTTTGGGCTTGACGAACAAAACATTGATTGGTGAAACCAGTTCAGCTTTGACCAGTCAGGGACTCGGACTTGGTAGTGACGTATGGGTGGCGTCAGTCTTAATTCACAGAAGTACCAGCTGTTTGAAAATTGATCACGGAGGAGAAAATAATAATTGCGGTTTGTACCCTGGCGGGAATTATATAACACCGTGTCTTTCAAATATCTGTTTAGAGCTGTGAAAGAAAAAGCCTGAAGCAAGATTGATATTGATATTTTGCACCAAGCCTCTTTCAACTGTGAGTACATGCACTAAATGGTAAATGGCATATACTTGTATATACACTGGCGCCAACCTTCCACCAGAGGCAGGGTGGGGTTCTGTGTCTTGCCCAAGGACGCTTCGACACATGGGTGGGCAAGGTGGGAATTGAACCCACAATCTTCTGATTGGAGGTCAACCGCCATGCTGCTGGACCACGGCCACCCCAATAAATGATAGTATCGGGTAGCAACAGTCCAGTGTAAACACAGAATTCTAAAAGCGTTCAAGATAAAAGAACCCTCGTTCAGAGGGTTATTGAACATTAGCCACATGTTGTTGATACCATAGCACAAAATCAAAGTTAAAGGAAGTTGAGTACGCAAACACACAGCTGGATCAATGCGCAAACTAAAGCTATCAGAAGTTGAACATAAGCTAAGACAGTGTGGAATGTAGTATCCTTGACCATTAGCAGAGAAGATAAAGCTGCTGCTACCATAGCAACATCGTGTTTCAGAGGTGGCAGGTGGAGAGGAGAGGCAGGAGGTCAGGCGTCATGGTGATATGGCCAGGGATACCGTCATGTCTGCAGCTGCTGTGTGCTAAGAAGGACGAAGAAAGATGAAAAGAAAGAGTGGTAGGGGAACAAAGAGCCTAAGATAAAAATAAAGTGACAGGCCAATATAAGCAATAAAGACTGTCTTCAAAAAATGTAAAGGAGCAAAGTTAAAACTGAAGTGGCAAAGTGTTGAGCCAGATGGGCAAATCTTTAAGATGCTTCTAAGACAATGACTGTGTTTATTTCTAACACCAACATCTATACTCATTATTAATAGCCATACGTGACATCATTATACATGCCATTCATTGATAAACATCTCTGTTTGATCAATGTAGCTGAAAATAATCACTGCAGGGATGATAAATTCCATAAAATATTCCATTTTACAAAAGCCATGTTTGCAAAAATAAGTTTGGTAAATGATACAAGGCGACTCAATCTATTTTACACTGATTTCATTACTTCTGTTTATCGGTTGTAAACATTTTTTTTTACTAAAACATGTGCAGAAGTCTGTGGACTTTTACTCAACTTTATTCAACATTTCTGTGTGAAGATTTTGTGTTCTCTCCGTGCATGTGGGTTCTCTCCAGGCACTCCAGTTTCCTCCCAAGAACACGATTAGCAGGTTAATTGGTGACTTTAAATTATAGGCTCCAGCAGGCCCTTTGACCCTGAAAGGGATTCAGCAGGTTCTGAAGATAGATGAATGGATTCTCAGACATACTTTACAAGAACAGTAATGTTAGTGTTGCTACGACACAGCACAGAGGTGCTAATGCATGCTTTTATTTCCAGCAGATTAGATTATTGTAATGTCCTGCTCTTTGGTCTTCCCAGAGGAAGGATATCGAACCTTCAACTGCTGCAAAATTCAGCCGCACGCGTGCTGATGAGGACCAGGATGCAGGAACACATTACACCCATCTTAAAATCACTGCATTGGCTCCCAGTGAAATTCAGGATTAATTTTAACGTTCTCTTATTGGTCTATAAATGTTTTTATGGTCTTGGGCCTTCATATTTATCTGAAATGATTGTAAAGAATGAGCCCTTGTGGACTCTGAGGTACTCTGATATAGGCCTTGTGGTTATCCCAAAAGTTAGAACTAAAACAGACGTCAAGGCCTCATTTAGTTTTTATTAACCTTACCTGTGGAATAGTCTTCCAGAGAGCCACAGGGCCGCAGAGACGGTTCATGTTTTTAAAGGAAGGCTCAGGACTTACCTTTTTAATTTAGCTTTTATTTGAAATTTAGTAATTTACTTGATATTTATTTATTTGTGTTCTCTCTCTTTCTCTCTATCTATATATATATATATATATATATATATATATATATATATATATATATATATATATATATATATATATATATATATATATATATATATATTTATTATTTTTTTGTTTTGTTTTTTGGGCTGCACGGTGGTACAGCGGTTAGCGCTCTTGCTTCACAGCATGAAGGCCCCTAGTTCAAGTCCCAGCTGGGGGACGTAAAACAGAACATCAATGGGGGACCTTTGGAGTTTGCGTGTTCTCCCCGTGCATGCATGGGTTCTCTCTGCATGTCCAAAAACTTGCTTCATAGGTCAATTGGCAACTCTAAATTGTCCCTGGGTGTGAGTGTGAATGGGTGTGTGATTGCGGCCCTGTGACAGACTGGCGAACTGTCCAGGGCCCTGCCTTTGCCCGCAAGTGAAATGCAAAGTATAGAAAAGTCCTTTTTTTTACTGGTAATCTACTAATTCAAAGAATGAGTAAAAAGTTTCACATGCCCTGTTACATCTTTATAAAAATATTCATTACTAAATTACCATTATTTCATTTTTTGCAAATTATACAACAAATTTTCTTTTAAACTTTGTAGGGTTGCAAGTTTCCAGTAGAATTTAGTTGTTCAAAAAAGGATGTAGGGATATGGCAAAATTGCATTTCACTGCTAACTAAAGACATGAACTTGCAAGAGAAAACATGAATGAGTTGCATTATTTATAAACCTGAATTGGTCTTGGACACATGTTGTACAAACACAATACTTGCAACATTTACAAGAATATGGCCAAATACTTTTTTGACAGTTACAACCAAACCTAAGGTCTTTAGAAATTCTTTTTTCACTTTTAACAGCAAAACTTAGTTCATGGCTCATGCTATAAATTTTTCTACTTTGCTTAAATGTTCATTATAGTAGGATATTAGAATAGTGTTTAAAAGTCTGACCACATGAGAATGAGCCCCTTTGACTCACTGATAATAAGAAATCTATAAAAATGTAGCCTACCTTTTAAAGTCTCAAGCTGCATTCACACCGGCCACCTGTGGCGCAAACAAGAACCGCTATGTAGTTCCATGAAAGCCCATTCAGCTAGTGGTGTTCACACACCAGACAAGCATGGAGCTGCGGGTAGGGTTTTTTTTCTCCTTTCATTTTTTTTTACTGTTTACTAGCGTTTGTCCAGCACCTAAAATGTACATTCATGCAAGCTTTACACACACAAGGGGACTGGTGTTAGTTGCATAGGTTGAGGCAAACCAGTTGGTGAGGCCCCCCGCTGAGGTGAGGAGATCAGGAAGTGGTAGACCACGTAAACTGACAGAGAGGAGTCAGCATGCATAGTCGCTGACCTTCTACACAATCAATTGCTACAGAACTCCAAACTTCATGTGACCTTCATATCAGCCCAAGTACAGTATGCAGAGAGCTTCATGGAATAGGTCTCCATGGCCAAGCAGCTGCATACAAACCACACATCATCAAGAGCAATGCAAAGCATCGGATGCAGTGCTGTAAAGCACGCCGCCACTGGACTCTAGAGCAGTGGAGACGCCTTCTCTGGAGTGATGAATCACGCTTATCCATCCGCTAATCTTAACGAGGAGTCTGAGTTTGGATTTGCCAGGAGGACGGTGCAATTCGGACTGGATTGTGCTGTGTGTGGAATTTGGTGGAGGAGGAATTATGGTGTTGGGTTGTTTTTCAGGACTTGGGCTTGGCCCCTTAGTTCTAGTGAAAGGAACTTTGAATGCTTCTAGATACCAAAACATTTTGGACAATTCCATTTTCCCAACTTTGTGGGAAGAGTTTGGAGCAGGTCCCTTCCTCTTCCAGCATGACTGTGCACCAGTGCACAAAGTAAGGTCCATGAAGACAGAATGACAGAGTCGAGTGTGGATGAACTTGACTGGCCAGAACAGAGTCCTTACCTGAACCAGATAGAACACCTTTGGAATGAATTAGAGAGAGACTGAGAGCAAGACCTTCTCCACCAACATCAGTGTGTGACCTCACCAATGCACTTTTGGATGAATGGTTAAAAATTCCTATAATCACAGTCCTCAACCTTGTGGACAGACTTCCCAGAAGAGTACAAGCTGTAACAGCTGCAAAAGTAGGGTATTCTAACCCTCTATGGGTTAGAAATGGGAGGGCACTTAAGTTCATATGTGAGTCAAGACAGGTGAGCCAATACTTGATAATATATGTGTATCTTTCTGTGAGCACAGACCTTGTTGCCGTATGCTTTTCATCATTAGCTTCTCCTCTAAAAACTGTCAAGTTAGCACTAGCAACATGCTACAGCTCAGACTGTTGTTAAAATGTACTATTTTATTACAAATAATGTAGAAAGGAAAATGTGGTTATTTATTAGCTGTTGCCAGACTTTCCTTGAGAATGCTTTCAAACATACGCGGCTAAATTACTTCTTCAGGTACGTAGACAAAGTCTAGTTCTAATTCACTAACTCTTGATCTTTTCCTAAAAGGAGCTTTTTTAGAATAGCTGCTGCTTTGACTTGGATAAAATGTGTTTCCTCAAAATGTAAAGATACATGAAAATAAGAAAAGTTTAAAAGAAAAATACTAAATGAAAGACTAAAATTTAAAGTTTGGATTTCAAAATGAAATGTTTACCTTCTTTTTTTGGTTGCTAATTCAGTGAGGTTTCAACCTAAAGTAGTGGAAACTGTTGGATTGCTAACAGTTAGCTTGTAACTGTCAAAACATTCCTACCATAAAGTGAGGCGACGTATTTATTTTATTGCAGTAGTTTTGTCTTGTAGTTGAAAGGGCCAGAATGAGTTTTAAATCAGTGTTTTATTCATGTGAAACATGTGCAGTAGGGACAGAGTGTCTCTATGTCCTCAGGCAGGAGTTTGCTCATTACATCACATGTTTTCTACTGGAGACATTAGTGCTCTTTGATGAGGCGGAGTACTCCATGTCAGCCACGAGGACGCAGATAAACTCCCTATCTCTGCCTGCTGTGAGCGGCTCTTGTCTGGTGCCCTGAGCGTGGCTCTGGAGGCCAAGCTGAGGGGCCTGAAATTAGCTGATCGCACAATGCCCTTCTCCTCTAACCAAGAGTGTGATAACACACACAGTACATTCTTTTCTCTTACATAAATACTATTATTAATATTACTACGAAAAAAATACCATCCTTTTTAAACTGCATTTTCATCTGCTCCTGACTCACAACTATTTGAATAAAGAAATACTTTTTAGCACAAGTTCTCGTGGTGAGAGGCGGCGGGCTGGTGGCAGCCCCATCTCAGCCGCCAAGTGTTGGAGTTCACTCCAGTGGACAAGAGGGTCATGTTCCTCCGCCTCCAGGTGGGGGACAGGTCTCTGACTGTGGTCAGAGACCTGTTTGGAGTACCCGGCCTTCTTGGTGTCTTGGGGACTTCAATGCCCACACCGAAAATGACAGTGGCGTCTGGAGAGGCGGGATTGGTAGGAATGGCCTTCATGATCTGAACTCAGGTGGGTGGGACTTCTGTGCTCGTCCTAGTTTGTCCATAACGAATGCCATGTTCGAGCACAAGGGTTTCAATCAATACACCTGGCATCAGGAAACCCTTGGCAGGAGGTCAATGATCGACTTGGTAGTTGTTTCAGGTGACCTTCGGCCTTGTGTCTTAGACACTCTGGTAAAGACAGGGGCAGAGCAGTCCACCGATCACTACCTGGTGGTGAGTGGAATTTGCTGGCGGGGAATGAGGACTTTGGGGTGAGGATGTCTATCACCCGAGCTGAAGTCACTGAGGTAGTCAATGAGTTCCTCAGTAATAAGGTTGCGGGAGTGGACGTCTCTGCAGCATCGCATGGCAGTCGGGAACTCTACCATTTGACTGGATGACAGGGATGGCGGTTCCCCTTTTTAAGAAGGGACCAGAGGGTGTGTTCCAACTACTGGGGAATTACTCCTCAGCTTCCCTGGGAAAGTCTATGAGAGGGTACTAGAAAGGAGAGTCCGCCCGATAGTTGAACCTCAGATCCAGGAACAAAAGTGTGGTGTCCGTCCTGTCAAAAGGAGCCAGTTGAGGTGTCTGGGCATCTAGTCCTGATGCCTTCTGGACACCTCCCTGAAGAGGTGTTCCATGCATGTCCCACTGGCAGAGGCCCCGGGGAAGACCCAGGACACGTCGGAGAGACTGCGACTCTTGGCTGGCCTGGGAACACCTTGGGGGTCCCCCCAGAGGAGCTGGAGGAAGTGGCTGGGACTGGGTCACGGGGACATATTTGCTTAGACTGCTGCCCCCGCGACCCAGTCCAGGATAAGCTGAGGAATATGGATGGATGGATGGATATGTATATAAACTTGTATATATACAGTACAGTCCAAAAGTTTGGATACACCTTTCCATTTAAAGAGTTTTCTTTATTTTTATGACTATGAAAATTGTAGATTCACACTGAAGGCATCAAATCTGTGATTTAACACATGTGGAATTATATACATAACAAAAAAGTGTGAAACAACCACAAATATGTCATATTGAAGGTTCTTCATAGTAGCCACCTTTTGATTTGGGGCAGCAGTCTAAGCAAAGATGTCCAGACTTCTTTCGCCCCGGCCACTTCCTCCAGCTCCTCTGGAGGGACCCAGATGCCACTCTGGCTTTTCTGAAGTCAGACAGACTTTTAGAAGACTTTCATTTTAGAGTCAAGTAAGATCATCCACAGACTGAGTTCAATATTTGCAGAAATTTCCTTTTATTTTATTGAATTTTGTTAAAGATCTGGCCCTCTGCGTGAGAACAAATGAAGGCATGCATCCACATGTTCCCTCCAAAATGGTAAAGTTGTCTTGAAGTGATAAGGAATCTTTTTCCCAAATCACATGTGGAGTACTCCTCCCTGTCCTGATGATGGCACCGGTGAGAGGACAGGTTATTTTCCATATCAGTTTGGAGAGAACTTTAGGAACCAAGTCTGATCACACAGAGATGATGGCGCTTTTTTTTTTTAAGCTGTTTTCATTTTTATTTTTATTTTTGAGATTTCCATCACTATCTTTTGTTCCTTGTAAAATGATGACTTAATTGTCTGTTTTTTTCATTCTAAAATTGCACACCATGAACAAACTGGTAATGCATGTGTTATCTTTGCAGATTTTGGGAATGTAAACAGAAAAGGAAGCAAGTTACAGCACATTTCGTCCAGTCCCTATCAGCTTTGCATTCTCACTTCCTGCCAGAGCTGGAAGGCCAATCGATCAAAGGCCGACTAATCCTCACTGCGTGTTCAGCCCAGGTCGGTGTGAAGCAGCCAGCTCAAGGAGGGGGGGTTTATCAGTGTAGAGGTGCCCTCTGACCTCGACCTGACTGAAGGTCCCGAGACAGGAAGAGGTCAAGGGGTCACAACAGAAACTCATTCACACCTCACAGCGCTGCGCCACAGGCGGAGGCAGACTCCTGCTGGGTGTCCGGTAGCCAAACAGCCGCTAGAAGAGGAACCAGGCAGGAGCGTGATAGCAGATATCAAGTTTGTCTGCAGTCTAGACACTGAAGCATGTGGGAGGACTCGATTAACCTCAGGAGGTTATCTGGACAAACTCTGGAGCAAAACAACTCATGAAGTAAATTTTTATAAGACACACGTGTGACAAAAAGCCTTTCAAAGATATTTCTACTCACACGTCATCACTGGGTTCATTTATGCCGTATAATTTGAGATGAAAAGAAAAGAAAAAGTTCAAAGCAACTTAACATCTAAAGATCTAACAGGATGGAGCCAGTTTTGCAACTTTAACCAGTTGGAGCCAGTTTTTTGTTTAGTCAACATGTAGCGACTCCTGCAGCCGGCACTCCTTATAATAAACAAAAACAACCCAAAACAGATCAGAAATGGTCAGATGTGTGGGATGACTAAGCACTTTAACCTTCATCGTTAGCTTCATCAGCTGTGTAACAAGAGTGTCCTTACAGCAATGTATTACTGAATAAAACACTTTAGAATCAAAAAGCAAAAACATTTAGCATTTTTTCTTGTTAGATTTATCAAAGGTTTGGTCCAAATGCTTATTATTTCATTTTAATATAATTCAATAGGCCTAACTTGTCTGATCAAATCTTGTCAATCAGAGGGTTTCGGTGAAACACAGTTCCACACTGTGTAAATTGATCACTTATTTCGATTTGCTTTTAAAGTTGCATCTTTGTTCAAGAACTTTTCTATGCAGCTTGATGAATAAATCACAACAAATAAGTCAAAACTAAGAGGCTCCAAAAATTTAACATGTGTCCTATTGGAATGAGAAAATTAAAATTTCCAAAATTTTGGATATCCAGTGATTTGTTTTAGCCTAAAGAAAAGACGATAATTGTTAATAGACAAACACCTCTCACCATGTCTTACCTCAAGTCAAATGTCAGTTTGTTCATTTTCGTTTGGATAATTGAATAATTCAAAATAATTGAACATATGGTGAGGTAGTGTTTTAGATCACAGCTTATGGTGTGCTAAAAACTCATCACAAAGAGCTCAGTCATCTGTGGACTTATGACCACACCTGTACGGTGTTTGACCTGTACAGGTGCTACGGGTTTTTGGGTCCGGACTGTGGAGGGTCATTGGCAGGTACAGGTCCTAAAGAGAGCACAGGTGTGGATTTCCCTTGTGGCTTGTATGCCCATCTTAAAAGACGTGATTGTTGTGCGTGTAGTAAGTGTATCAATATTTGTGAGGATAATGCAAGTTGCATAGAATTATGAGGTAAAGGTGATGCTGTCATACATGCACTTACGCCATTCTCTAGTCATTAGTAAAGTGCACGTACTGAACCGTTACTTGCCATGAGCAAATGCTGCACGCATGGGGTGCACTGGTGGTACGTACCGGTAAGTTCCCATAGGATGCCCGCGCTACACCTGTATTGTCTTATTTAATAATTTGTAACAGTCAGGTTACATGCAAGGAGCCCACACTGATCACTTGAACTAAGCCTGCGTCTCACCTGCTTCACCCTTACTTATTACCCTTACATGTTTGTTTATGTGTTTGTTACAACTTAATGTGCACAACATGCCAGTGGAAACTCTAGCCACTCTAGCGTCTCCCCCTGTGGTCTATGATCTTAATATTTTGTGCCGGTCATCTGCATGTCCTGTACAGGTTTGCCAATTTTTTCACCAGCAGACAATCTTGACTGAGGCCTTACAGGTTTAAGATGAAACTGTGTAAATACATGTATGTGTCATATAGAGATGTAAACATTTTTAGCTTTAAGCTTTTAATCAACTATTGTACAATTATGCAAGCAAAGTATTTAATCCTGCTTAAGCTGGTTTCCAGAAGGAACATTTCATTCTAGCTACACAGTTATTGTTGTGGCTTTACTTTTGCTAGTAGGTCATTCAATATGTCTTTTTTTGGGCTGAGGACCACATCCCTCTCCACACTCCATTTTCGTTTTCTCACGGAGCATAAAACCATCATGATATTTATAAAACCTTCAGCATTCTGGTACGAAAAATGATGGAAACATCTGTGTAAATCCTATGAGCAGTAACCCAGTAATCAGTGGGATTCTTGCAACGATAAAGCTTTTAAAGATCAGTAAATGCTCTCTCTCTATGAAAATTTCTAGGGAAAAGTATTTCCTCAAGAGGAAGCCAAATCACAAGGAAACTGCACAGTGACCCCTCGCTTATAGCGGAATTTTTTTTAAGAACACATTATGTTTTGTGACTTAAATTGGCTGTGATGCAAAGTCAGTCCCGTGCTGTCTCTTTTGTACAGGATGCATTCAGCTTGCCGAATCGACCTAAACCTTGAATCAGTAGAACTTCAGTTTCATCCCATAATACTGGACTTCTATGAAGGTTTGAACCTTGAGATTTGAGAAAAGGGTGAAAATGTTCATGTCTGTCTGAGAAAAGTGTATAAAGTGTGCAGTGAGGAGTTTACAGCCTTCAAACATTTATAATCCTGCTTTATGGGTTTCGCCTATCGCAGGTTATTTTTAGAACGTAACTCCCATAGTAAAGGAGAGTCTACTGCAATGCAAAAAGAAATGAGATTTTTTTTCATGAACTAAAAAAGTACAAACCTTGATTTTAAAAGCATGTTGTCATTGGTTTGGATATGAAGTAGAAAATTGGGTCATTATGCTGACGTTTGACCTTATAAATCCCAGACAAGCCCCCACTATCTAAGTTTCCTTACTTATGAACTGTTGAGGACCTCACATTTTATGAAACTTTAAGTACACCTTAATAGTAGTCTTTAGATAATATCAGGTGTGTAGCTGTTTCAAACCTAGTTTGGTGCTAACTAGCTTTGATTCGGTCAGAATTTTGTCTCAAAAATCAAACTGAATGAATACCATACACTGCATGAGTTGGCTCTAAAGGAACAGTCTGCACTGCAAACATGTTCTTTCTATGGTGTTTGTATGTCTTCTTTCAAATGTGTATTTTGCTCCACCACATAAAAAGGCAAAACTATTCTGTTCAAAAGAACACAATGCAACCAAAGCACAAAAAAGAGGAACAGGTGCAACTATAACACACGCAAAAAAAAAGGTAGAACATTGAAAAACCAATGCAACATTTTGCAACAATCACCTTAATCCGTGTATAATTACAGCACTGAGTTCAAAGGGAAGAACCTAGAGAGCGCTACAATCTGGCTCTTTCATAAATTGTATTTCAGGAGCTCTGTTAGAACTGAAAGGTGACTGATGCATCAACCTGCCCACGTAGTACAAAACATCCACTCATAAAGGAATGCATTATCAAGTGCAACTTTGAAAGGGATGGGTAAGGGAATCGGTTGAAAAATACGATCAAACTTTGTCATCCGGCCAAGGCCTGCGCGTCTTTGTGTGCTACAGTATCAAAGCGACATGCTGTAGGATCGTCAGACAGCATCAGCTTTGATCTGTTGATGGCTCAGTGTCTGCAGAGCTCAGAGGCTGACCTTTCATCTGGCCCAGAACGTGGGATTCACTCGGGCTTCAGTAATGAGATGATTAACAATAATAACCCCACTCACCCAGAGAATGGGAGGGTGGGGGCGTGGACAAAGACAAGCTTCTGTTTAAGGGATACTGTCAGCCACAGATTTTTTTTCCTGCCTAGTTTTCTCTTTTCTTTCTCTTACTTCTGTTTCCATCCCCCCACTTAAAATTCTTTCCCTGCGTTTCATCCAAATGTGACAGTTTGTGTGACAAGATCAGCAAACATCATCCCTCCCAAACCCAGGGGGAGTTAAGCAACTGGTACAGGTCTGCCACAGGTCATGACTGCACAGTTCACCAAAATACAGACTTTTTTTTTAAATAAAAATCCATTTTTTTCAATAGTTGAGATTCCTCCAGTGTTTAGTGGAGCAAAAGTTACGAAAGTTACAAAATACAAGATACTAAGTGAATATTTAGCTCATGGTAGTCAGAAAACTGCACAGTTTTCTGACAGACATTAGATTCCATTGATCGATTTGAACTATATGATCTGTTGATTCTTTTAATAGTGACTAAAATGAACCATCATGAACAAATTCATTTGTTTTATTGGTGCATGGTAAACCAGGGTTCATTTGCCTGGGGGCGCCATGAGCTTCATCCAGTTTGGGTCCTTGGGCAAGACCTTTCATGCTTACGCCTAACTATGTAGCCACAAGAGGGCCAGAGTCTGGGTCCCTCTGGTGTGGTCCCCCAGGATTGATAAAATACAGAACAGATCCTGTGTGAATCAGTGAATCTGTGGCGACTTTCATTTAAAAATTTAATTACAATTATTGTAGTTTTCAGCCAAAAAAAAACAACTGTCGTTTCTAGGACATGGTTTTTGCAGAGTGGTGGGAGTTCTGAAATCTACCTCTGAGTTGTGGGTGGGACTGTTGTAGCTGAGCACACCCAATTCCCTATTCCATTGTTGAGAGCTCTCTGTTAACATGCTCTAGCTTACAGCCCCTCACACCCCCAAGCTAATGCGTCATAACGATTTTGGAGGTATCCCACTCCCAAGATTCCGGCTCAGACGAGGAAAACAAAGAGGTACATGGATCTGTTCGTCTATAAGTGGATGTATCGGAATGGGAGCATGGAGAGCCTGCGGCCCAGCGCATTTTCTACGTTACAAATAAGCTCTTTTTCGAAGTGTTTTTTTTTTCGTCTGCTCCTGATTCACAACAATTTGAATAAAACATTCTCTGAAATAAAAATGTAATCTTAGTTTTGTTTCCTCCATCGTCAGAAAAATGCAGCAAGAACATGTTAAAAACACCAAAAACAAAATTTTCCTTGGAGTGGGTCTTTAAGGCAACATTGAACCAAGTAACACCTAAAAAATCCCAGCTCTTTTATGCATCAGAGTCCCTCCTTTAAGAGTGGAAGACATGAGGAAGTGGTTCGAAACCCAAGCTGTGCTCTGCACAGAAACCATACTGTTGTTTGGTGCCGTGTCGTCTTTGCATTGGTCCATGCTGCGACTCACAGCTCCCTGCGGCTGCTTCATTACAGTCTGTGGGCCTCTGCTTGCGCTGCATGCCTATTTCCTGCCGGCTGCGTGGACTGAAATGAAACCTCCGTTTGAGATCCGACCCTTTTTTTTTGACCACACACACCAGAAGAAATGTGGGCAAATATAAATCCATAAGAGCTCCTACCCTTTAGTCTGCTGTCCCCAGAGATTTCATGAAAAAGAAGCTATACCCCCCCCATTTACAATCAGCAGACCAAGGCTCAAATTATAATCAACCTCAGTTTACACTTCGTTTGTTGTGGGGCAGTTAGGCAGTCCAAGCTCAGACAATGCGGTTACACTTTCCTGCAGCAAATGGCCTACATCCTGCGTCTGAACCCGGCCATGGAAAAGCGTCCAATCGCGACGGAGAGAAGGAGAGATGTGGCTCCTGTGGGCTTTGCACAAGAACAGGCCTCAACCTGGCAGCGAGTTTGTCAGCAGAGAAAATCAGATATGGCCTCATTTCCCTGGAAACCAAATCCAGACCTCCAGTCACCTTCTCTGCAAACAGCTGCTTTCTTTTTTTTTTTCCGATGAAAGCAAACAGTAAAAAGCGTGATTTCTCTCCACAGTCATGGTGTCATCCTAGATTGGCATTTCTGCGATGTTGTCTCTGCTACTGCTCCTCTAATCTCTCACACAACTCAGTGTTATCATGGCTGACATGTGGCGGCTTGGCAGGATATCAAGTCTCCTGCTTGTATCTGATGCAGCTCACATAATCACGCAAGATTTTTTGCGTTCTCAATTCTCCTCCTTTGTCCCCTTCTACTTCAACTTCTTCTTCACCCCTTCCCTCATCTTGAATCAGAGAATGACCAACATCAAACATGTTGTGACAGACAGAAACTGTTTTATTATTGAGATGGCTTCACTCAGCATCAGATAAAAATATCCGGCAGGACAAATGTGTCCGATGCTGCTGTGTAAATATGAAGAAAACGTCAGGTTTGACTGTTTTCTGCAGAGTGTAAGAGCCTTTAGAACACACTGTCACAGTTTTAACACGAGGGAGGTCTACTCTGTATTTTCCGCATTGTAAGACGCCCTTGAAATCATTTTCCTTTTCAAAAAACAGTGTACCTAATAATCCAGACACTTTGAATTAATTGTGTTTGTATTTACTGATGCCAGAGCAATTTTGAGAGAGGCACACGGTGCTCTTTTTTATTGTTTTTATTTTTTATGAGTTGCAAACGAGGTTGGGGGTTATTGTGAATACGGTAACTGAGCATGTCAGACTGCGTTTTTTTTTGTGTTAGTAATAAGGTTGGGAGTTATCATAGTCACAGGCATGGTTGTATTAACGGTATCAGTTTTTTAAACATGTTGCAAACAAGGTGAGGAGCTACAAATAATGTGAATACGCTAACAGTTCTAATTGGGCTGACTTATAGCGTGTTACAAATGAATTCTAGGCCGAATCAAAATTCTTCCCCTACCCTTACATTTAGCCCTACGTATGGAGAGTTATCGAAAAATAGTGTCTTCTAATTCGATCTTCACTCTCACTTGATGACGTCATCAATAGTCACCGGTCATACGCGTTAATGTGTATCTGCCAGTGCTTTTAAAATGCATAACAACATCAGTGTTATGAAGTTATAAAAGTTATTACTTAGATCTACATGTAAACACCCACGTAAAGAAATGCGTTTCTCCTCTGCGCCATAGGGCCACACTGATCACCCTCGCAGCAGTGGAATACTGAGCGCAATGCCGCGAGGGTTTCCCCTTAAAAAAAATCTACTTTGGACATTCCTATCCCTCTAAATGCCCCTATAATTGCGGGGACAGGGAGAACCCAGAGGGGTAGGGGAAGAATTTGGATTTGGCTCTAGAATTAGTGTGTAAGCAGGGTAAAAAGTATGACTGAAGGACTTATCTCTAAATTATTTAGACTTTTTTTCCCGTTATCATTTTTTAAATGAGTTTTTCTACACCTAGAGGGAGGGTCTAAGGGCAGGGAAGTCCAGGGTCGGTCTAGTTTAGCTTAGTAATTAGCTGTTGTTCATATTTTACTGACAGATTATATGTTTTTGTACAATTATTGGTGTGAAACCCATTGAAACAACTGTGTTGTGATATTTGGCTATATGAATTAAATTCTATGGCAAGGGGTGGTTGCCATAGAGATGTTGACTCAGACAAGAGAAAAAGTGATGGTGTGTACATCAGTAACCTGAAGAAGACCTGGGAGAAGCTGGTGCTGGCAGCCAGGGCAATTGTTGCCATTAAGAACCCAGCTGATGTGTGCGTCCTCTCTTCCAGAAACACTGGGCAGAGAGCTGTGCTGAAGTTTGATTACTGGTGATTTCTTGTTCCGACATGGCAATGTCCATATTTTGAAAAAATGGCAACTGAATTGACTTCATTTCGTTGGAGCTTTGAAGTAAGGCATGAGTGACATCATTCTCACTCACTGTCCAGTTCTCCTATAGATTAAATGTGCTGAACAATGAAAAGAAAAAGTTACCAGAAGATAAACCCTTTAACACATAAAGCTACGTGGAATGTGACCCAATTTCAAGAATGTGCTATAAGGGCATTTTTGATTGCGCTTTTAGAAAATGGTATAAAGTGATTAAACAAAGCAATTCATCATATTTGGTCAAGTGTTATGATGTAGTAGTATGGTGAGAATGTAGCTTTGCAGAGCTTTTGTTCAATCGAGCTGTCTTGAATCCGCAGGATACTCACTTTTCTTTTATTTAAACACACTAACTAAACATCCCTTTAGATTCTACCCAGTTTCTTTGTTGATGTATTTCTGTATCATTCAGTCTCATACAAGCGTCTTGAGTTGTCTGTGTTTAATGAACCGGAGGAGTCACATGACTAAAAAAAAAATCTGCCAATACGTGAAACCGCTAATTTTGAAACGCGAATAAGCGGGAATACTGTACGTCCAAAATACCAGACCCTAGACTCTAACTTGTTAAGGCCCTTTATGTTTGTGTTTTTTTGTATGTTTTGCAAAGTTGACATTGATTGCAGTGGACCATTCAATGGTCTTGTCTTGGATCCAATCATTGGAAATCGGAATAGTTGAATTTGCAGATTTGATACCAAATGTTGAGACTAAACTTGATGGTGTTGATTTAAGATGTAAACAGGATGTTTTCAACACACAAATAGAGAAACACAACTGTTTCCAGCTTGCAGATCCCTCTTCTTTATACAGAACTCAGAGCAGTTAGTAGACAAACTTGGTTGTTTAAAGTATTATGCATGAAGGAACTGAACATTTTCACCAAAGACGTCTTGGTCTTGATTCAAAACCAGTAACTCAGGACTTCAATGTGACCCAACAGCAAAGATTAATTCGACATGCAACGTTTTCCTTCGTCGAACCCGGTCACGGGACCATCGTGGGTGTTCTTTGGTCCTTGATTGCTTGATGAATGCTTGCGGTGTCTTGGATATCCACAGGATACCGGATGTTATTTGCCGAACAGCATGAATAAGAGCTGCGTGAAAATAACCATAAGCCATGATTTCATAAACATATTTACGCACCTACCATAAAGATCCACATAATGCAAAGTCTGTCTGTGTAAGAAAACAGATCATTCCACTGTAATTGCACAGGGATAGTTTGCAAACATCTATATTTATAACTTACATTCAAATTTCTGGTTTTGATGAAAGTGGTTAGTTCTGAATACATGCTTGTGTGTGCTCTTTGTGTATATAAAAAAGAGCTCTGCTAGTAGAATAATAAGCAGTGAAACTGGATACAACTCTGTAAGGCTGCCAGATGGCAAGACGGCTGATTTACTGAAGAAACTCCAATAAAGGAGGACACTTTTTCCAATCTAAGTCTTTAAAAGATGGCTGAACTCAAAGTATACATATTAAAGAAAAAGTTCTTTTGATATTTGTTGGTCTTGTCCTGTTGTGTGTTCTGCATCTGATACGTGCTGGAACACATGTCAAACCTGCTTGCCAATGGTCAAACTGTTTTCCTTCTGGGTTTCCTCTCTTTATCAAGCTCACAAACTTCACTGTCAAGTTCCAAACCTTTAATGACCCACTCAGATGAAAATAGTGTTTTTTAACATGTTCTTGTGGGATTGTTCTCATCATGGAGGACATTTATAAAGAAAATTAAATTCAGATCTGCATTTCTCAATTTATTCAAATTGTTATGAATTAGGAGCAGAAAAAAAGGCTTTTAGAAAAAAGAAATTATTTGTGACATAGAAGCAACAATAGGTGGGCAACAAGGTCCCTGCGCCACTTTTTTTTATGTATCTATAAAAAGATCCATGTACTGTACATCTGTGTTTTCCTTGTCTGAGCTGGTATCTTGCTCTTAACTATGACTAGATGCCTCCAATATTGCTCTCCATTTTTATTGCAACAGTAATGTCAGGTTGGGGATTTGAGAGGGCGGTAAGCTAGCGGGAGAACGTGTAAACAGAGAGCTCTGACTTGTGGGTGATAGGAGAGGGGGATTGCTCCACGGCAATGGTCCCGCCCACAAATCAGAGGTGAATTTCTAATGAACTCCAGCCGCTCTGCAGAAACTATTTCCTAGAAAATGACATAGGCTTTTGTATTTTGGCTAAAATCATATTTAATCATAATTAAAGGACTACCTGGAACACTTCTATAACAGATCAAAAGCTGATTGTAGTGGGACTTAAACCAAACAGTAGTCCTCCATTACAATCCCCTTCTTCTCCTTCAACCTCGATCTGTCTGTACCCTGAAGGTCAGAGAGTTCCATCATCCCAGTCTCCTCTCATCACATCACCCATCCCTCCGCCTGGACAGAAAAAGCATGACAGGAAACAGAACAAAAGCAGTGTTGTGGTCAAAAATGAACGGTTTCGCTCGCCCTTTTACATGGCTCAGATGCTGCATCAGCTTCAAGCGGACAGCTCTGTTTTCCTCTGTTCTACAACAAAATGTGGACCAAACAACAAGAGATGAATGTTTTCTTACTGTTTTAACCTGCCTCAAAGACACCTGTGAGACACAATCATGGGTCGCTTGGTAACTGGTGTTTTTTTTTTCCATATAGTAAAAGCTTTTTTTTTTTTTTTGAAAAAAATAAGAAAAACCACTAAAAGATTAAGATTAAGATGTAAGATTAGTCTGGCCTGGAGCCCCTTGGGGGTGGGACAGGTCCCTGTCCTGGTGGGGGTTCTGACTCTACGCGCATTCTGATCCTCCTACCCCTAAGCCAGGGGGCTGCTGGGTCTTGGCCTCCGCCTGTGGCTCCATGGTGTGGTCCGGTGCATATGAGATTGGTTGCTCCCGGGTCTTTGTCTGATGGTGGGGCTCTTGGATGCCTGGATCACCAGGCTGCCCCTGGCTCTGGGGTGTGGGGTTCCGGGCCTCCTGTTTTTTGCTGGAGCATTCAATTTGATCAAGGTACACTCTAAGAAGCACACATTCATTCAACCCACCTGCTTCTTCATGTTTGCAATAATATGGGCATTGTTACTGTTTTTACACCATGAATGTTGGTTATGCAAATCTTGTGTGTACCTGTCTGTGTGCAATCAGTCAGTAAGAGATGTCTTCCATCAATAATGCATGACTATACCTAAAACCTGTAAATAGCTGTGTGCAGACTGTTTGCTGGTGTGTGTAGATGAAAAATAAGTCGTGCAGTTTACTTATGACACTCTTATGTTATGACTCTATGTTATCTGTAGTGCCCCCTCCCCCCCCCATCTCAACCCCTTATCCCCCAGAGAGAGACATCCCACTCTCTCTCTTCTTTTCTTCTGTTTGGTCCAACAAGGAATGCAGATAAATATAATTATAATAAATAAAGCCTAGCCTCAAATACAAAAGGGATTTATACAAATATACACTATGTCTGAAAATCCACAAACACCTTTTGAAGCAGTAAAATCTGTCAAACACAAGAGGCCTTCCACTCTGATCTGCTTGTTTGCTGTTGGATAGTAAAAAAAAAAAAAATAGAATTAAGGAGGATGTCTTCACTTCACTATCACAGTTCAACCTGGTTTAACTTGCAATACGGTCAATTGATGGGCATTTGCACATAGAGTCAGAAAACAGAAACCTCCATAGTGATGTGTGAATGCGAGGGTTTTAAATGTGACCGCCCAAAATGCGCATTTCCATAGACTTTTCATTGGAAGTGGTCGCTTGAATGCGCATTGTCGTGGGCGATGTGAACATAACTTAATACAAAAGTGTCAGTTCTGCTGCTGGAGGAGCCCAGGTTTCTGAGCTTTTATTTGCAGAGGATTTAAACCCAAAGTAAATGGTTTTGTCTGATTTTCTTGGATTGACCAGAAGAGCTTCATTTAGAGCCTCTGATTGGCTTTAATGCGTTTGGGAGTCGCTGTGCAGCTGTCTCATCCCGAGCTGTGGTGGATGGATGATTGTGCTTGAAAAACAGTTGAATGAATCTCTGAAGCGTGTAAACCAAGACAGATTTTCTTCTAATACTTCCACTTCCTTTAAACCCTAACGAAAATCCCCCCCAACCATCACTGCTTAATGACAGCATTACATCTAGTCAGGCTCTTGGCTTCACTTTTTACTCGTTAGCAGAGCTATACAACCTTTTACTACAATAATAATACTGCAGGGTACATGAGATTTTTCTGTCTTTATAATCCCACTTAGCAAACAATAACAGCCCGACCTTCTTTCCAGAAAGTCTGTTTACACGTTCAGGCTTCTCTGGTGGCCTCTTTCCTTAACCAATTTACAGGGAATTTTACCTTCTACGATGTACTCAGACATCATATCCTGTTACCAGGGTAATGTGATACATCCAAACAAACAGAGTTGGGGGGAGGGGGGTGTTGACTCAGGATATTGCTAATGTTTTACATTGGAAACACAAGCCCTGATCTGTCCTGATTGAGGAACACCCAGCAGCGTATCAGCAGGAGAGCAACTGGACATGCTTTTAATAGTGCACAGCATCAGCTGAAAGATAAGTGCGCTTCCTGTCCCACTCAGCCACCCCCGTGACACACATTACTGCGGCTGCCAAAGCATTTGTTTTGATACTACACACATGTCCTTATCAACCCAGAGCACTCTGTTCTTCATGATAAAGTCCGCATCGCCCCTAGCCTGTCCGCTCCAAATTCTGTCTCTACACTGCAGCGATATGATCATTCCAAATTCATGAGACTTCTGGCTGTGCTGTAATGAAGAAAATATCCTGTGCATTAACAAGATACGGATTATTATAATAATAAGTGGAAATTAAGGCAACAAAAAAGCAGGAAACATTTTTGCTTTATGCTTGTAAGAACCTTTTTCACCTTAAAGGATGGATATCATACAAAATACATTTTTTGAGTTTTTAATTGTATTATAATTAATTAACATTATAAATAGTGTTAATTCCTTACTATAAACTACCCCAAAGTGGTATTTTGATCCATTCATGCATTTCTGAGAATTCCTCTAAAAACCTGCTATCTGAGCACCAGCCCCTCCTAATCCACAAAAGCAAGTGAGTTCTCACATTGTGATGTCACAAAGTGAGAACAGCCCCTTCCAGGAAGAGTCTGCTCTGCCAGCCCCGCCCCCAGGCCATCACACACAAACACACTTTTTCTGTGGAGGTAGTGGTAATCGGCAAAATGTGGTAACAATATTCTTTTTTTCTGGAAACATCAATGTCTGCAGGACCCCCCCCCCCCCCACTCCACACTCAATATTTATTTTGAAATGGTTTAGCCTGACTGCACTGAACCTCCATGTTTTAAGTCAGACAGGGCCACTGTGTGTGAGGTAGAGAAGACATGGCTCAAAAATCAGGATGCCAGAAATTGAGAAAAAAGAAATTAAGAGAGAAAAATGAGTTGAGAGGTTGAAAATGTCACCCAGTATTTCAGAAATAAAGTTGCGTTTGTGGGAAAATAACAAAAAAACTAAGATTTAATATTAACTCTGTCCCTATATCTAACTCACTTTTCTCACCATGTTAGATCAAGAAAAATTAATTTTTACATTTGACTATTATATTGGTTAAATAATTGATAATAAAACTTTTCTTATTTAATAAAAGATGACACACCCTGTGTCACACCCCCCCCCCCCTCCGAAAATTCTGAAGAGTCAAGTGCGACAGTATTAGCAACTGCAGCAGCATCTGTCTGTCAGCCTCCAACTGCCCCCCCACCCAAATCTGAACGGCCTCAGAGCTCCCACACCATGAAGGAAATGAACACGTGTGTAGTTAAATAATAATAATGATAATAATAATAATAATAATAACACTTGTTACCACAATTTTAAAACAAAACAAATAATTTGTCAAAGAATGAGTCTTTGAAGTTGATGAAATAATCCTTTTTCAACAATTTTATTTAAAAAAAATAAGCCCTTTAAAAATGAAATTAAAAAACGTGCAATGAGAACGGTACAGAAAACCTGGTGTGTGCAGCACACAGAGATGACTGTTCTCAGTATAGTCAGAGAAGTTTACACGTTGGTGACTATCCTATTACAAATAGATTTATTACTATTTATATATTTTCCTAGTGAAGAAGTTTATTTCTTATTTAAGAATTAGTTTTGCTGTGAATACAAATAATTTCTATTGTATTCACAGTTCTTCCCATACTCCACGTCAGTAATCATGTAATTTTTTCACATAAATGATAATGATACTGAAAAATACCATCATAATCCATAAATGTATGTAAAATGGCATCAATAAATTTGCAACTGTGTTAGGGACCCTGTAAAAGTTCTGTTCATGGGGCCCCTATGGCTCCCGTGCTGTAAGGCGCAATGAATGGTCAACTTTCAAACTCATGTCTGTGACAATGCTCTCTCCTAACTTTGCTAGTAACACGTTAAAAATCACAAACCAACACCGCTACACATTAGCGTACTCAGATTAACACTCAAACTTGAATGAATCCATATATATCTCTGGATTATAAAACACACTGTCATCTTTTGAAAAACATTAAGACTTTTAAGTGTGCCCTAAAGTGCAGAAAATCTTTTCCTTTTGGGTTTCCCTTAAGGGGTCGCCACAGTGAATCATCTTCCTCCATCTAACCCTGTCTTCTGCATCCTCTCCTCTGACAGCTAGCTTCATGCCTTCGTTCACTGGATCCACAGACCTCCTCTTTGGTCTTCCTCTAGCCCTCTTGCCTGGCAGTTCTAGACTCAGCATCCGTCTACCAATATATTCTCTGTCTGGTCTGGACATGTCTGAACTATCTCAGCGTGACCTCTATGACACAATGTCAAAAACCTCTAACATGTGCTCTCTCTCTGATGTACTCATTCCTGATCCTATCCATCCTGGTCAGTCTCAAAGGGAACCTCAGCATCTTCATCTCCATCACCTCAGAGTAATAGCGTAAGCACTCTACGACTATGAAGTGTTGCATTTCAGCATAAGGCTGCTTCTCTCCATTTCAGAATCTGCTGAAATTACGTTAATCATGTAAGCGGTTCAAGAGAGATGAAATTTCAACAGTGTAAACAAAGCTCTGGTGTTAAAGGGTTAAAGAGCTTCATGTGATATAAACTAGATGGTGTCACCTTGTGGTTGCTGTTAATATTCCGGTCTAACCCCCTCCCTTCAGTACCAGGGCAAAAGCACGGATCTCATTGTTCTAGTTTGGCCCGAGGAAGTTCTCACTGTAAAGAAAAAGACTGTTCAGACCTTTCAACATCAAAGGATCATACTGGTTGTCTTACAGACAGTGCAGAAAGGGAACTAAATAGCTGTTCCTGCCTTGCAGCAGTCCTTAATCTTCTTGATTTTCCTCTGAAACTGGTCATTCCAATGTAACTTTAGCCGTCTGACAGAATATAGAACCTATTAATCCTTTAAATCACGACTGTCAGAGGAGCAATAATTATTTGTTCATGTTTTCTCTTTCTAGCTTTACCTATCACATCTAACAAAGCTCCGCGTGAGCTGGAGGGTAAATCAGACCCACAGAAGTGAAACCAGATCAGTTTGTCTAAGGCAAGTTTTTAACTGAATCAAGCTATATCATTATATAATGGTATAGCTTGATTCAGTTAAATATCATGGTATACCCCATGTGATGTCAGAAAAAAAAAATCAGGCCCTCATTACAGTCCAATGTGTGGAAACACTTTGCTTTTAGCAAAAACATGTGACCATACAGTGTGATAGAATGTTCTACTGATTTTTCCTTTGGATTATTTTGATGTGGAAAAACAACAGTAGACTGAACTGTAAGAAACTACAATGTGAATAGATTTTAGATCAGTTCATGTTTAATTTTTTTTTTGCACACATATTTAATTTACACTGGATTATCTTACAAGAAATAGAAGGAATTTTTGGCTATAGATGTCCTGGATCGATTTTAGGTAAGTAAATAGGATCGAATCAGATCACTCAAACTGAACCAATATGGACTCAAATTGTTGTTAAAATGAATCATTTAACTCTAAAACTGGTCAATTTTGACCTGGTATACAATATTAAAGTGTGGAAACAGGTCACTTTTGACCCGAACACAATATAAGGGATTAAGCCTTATGGCCAGGGCTGCTGAACATGTGAAGACATCGGCAAATTGTGCATACTCACAGAAACCAGAAAGGTTAAAAAAAGGAAAAACTATTGCTTTAAACATAATTATTAAGGATTTGATTGAAAAACTTAAAATCCCAATGTTTTTCCTGCACCAGATGACCAGATCACTATGGAGAAGACTAAAACCAGTGTCTTTTGAAAGTGCATGTAACAATGCAGCACTGATACAGTGCAGCTGCTAACAAACTCAAGTTAGACTTTAGCTGGATCCTCCTTTTAAACCTGAGAGGAACCGTTTCAGTCTGTCCTGTGTGTTTTAGAGGAACAGCGGAAAGCAGATTGAGCACCCACAGGGGCATATTTAACCACACAGGAAGCTTTTTTCCCCTCCTTTAGGTCATATTAGTCAAAGCCCTGAACTCTGGATGTTGAGCAATCACAAAAAAAGCAAGCAGATGGCTTGCCGTGTCTTTCAGTGGCGTGATTAACAAAGGACACGCTAATGTCAACCAATTTAGCGACTGCGGCTGGATTAGCATTTGTCGGTGGATCTGTCGGTGGAACAGGATCTGTCCGTGCCTTCAGGGAAAATTTGCCTTCTTACATGTTTGTGAAGGGGAAAAAGGATGTGCTTTAACGATGCCCCCCCCCCCCTTTTTTTGGGAATAAACCACTTTTATAAGACGGGGAAATGGGCAATGGAAACTCAAACATTAAACAGAAGCTCTTTATCTCGCTTTGACAGCGTAAACAGGCAAAACTTTATTTAAATGTCTCCTTCACCACGACTACTATATATACCTTCGATGGAATAACATTCGCTGCTACACACGTACTGTAAATGTTATAACTTAGCTCGCTGGGTGACAAAATCTTAAAAAATGTGACCATGAAAAGAGGAGAAGTTACGATATTCTGTAGGGCTTCAGTCGGTTTGATTGAGTGGCCCAAAGGGCTATAATTCCCTGCATTTCAGAGAGGCCTTCCAAGCCATACTGACGTCTCTGAGCCTTGATGGAGATGGGTAATGGCCTGGCTTTACCACCGCAAACTTCCCCACCGCTGCATTACCGACTATAAGTAGCACAGAGCAGACGAGCAGATGCTCGAATCTCCCTTCAATTCCACGGGGACGATGGGAAGGGGGGCGAGAGGCAGAGACGGACAGACGCAGAGAGGGCCACCGGGTTGCAACAGCTTCCCTTTTGTCAAGCTGATTTCTTACCCCTCCTTCTCGTCCTCGTCGCTGCCCCCAGAAGACACTGGTGCCAAACTGCCGGGTCGCTGTGGCGAGGGAGCATGTGGTGTTCGTCTGTGCGCCTCCTCATGTGTGTGTGTGTGTGTGTGTGTCGTCTAGGGGAGGGGGAACAATGTGTTGGGAATGAAGATGCAGAGCAGGGGCATACCTTTGAGTCATTAGTTGAGGCCTGCAGCAGAAGGTTACATTAATTGGATTCAGTAGCAGCGAGATCAGAGCAACCCAGACCAATTTGTTAAATGAGTAAATTGTTTGTCTTGTTATTTGGGCTTGCTTTAACTGGAGAAGCTGTGTCTGACGGGGTGAAGGGGGGAATAATATCAAACACATGAGGAGGAGTGGGGTCATCGCAGGAGACTTGCAAACTCTTGCAATGTTTTTATTTAATGCCTCGTTTTAAACTCACCAAACCTCCTTCATGATGGAAATGTTTGTTTAATGCAAGAGTAAGTACCATTACGGAGAAACATATTAGTGAACTGACCCTTTTTTTCCCCATTTATAAGGTCAGGTAGTCATAGCAACAGCAAAAGACTTCACACACATGTAAAATGCAGCTGCAAGGTTTTGTAGCTCCATCATGAGAAAAATACTACAATAACATGTTAAAAACACCAAAAACACAATTTTCATTTGATTGGGTCGTAAAAGCTGATTAAGGTCATTTTTTTGGATTTTCTTTTTCTTTTTTGGAATAATCAGGTCTAGAAGAAGCTGCTTGGGTGCAACAATTTTGCAACCTTGAAAAATGGTTTGAAATAGAGACAAATGGGACATGTGATTACAGGATTTGTTCATCTCGTATTTTGTATTGCGTAACAAACTTGCTGTGCAAAGTTACTGTTAAAGAAATGAACAATGTTTCAATATTCCAGACATTAAGTGACATCTCTGAAGTACCAAGTACTGTATTTTTTGGAGTATAAGGCTACGTTCACACTGCAGGGCTTCATGCTCAATTCTGGTTTTTTTTTTTAAATTCGATTTTTTTTTCCAAGGCCTTTCACATTTCCAATTAAATGCGAACTTTTGTGATGTCCTGTGTGAACATGAAATTACCCAGAAGTGACCCGCATGCGCAGAAGAGTACTCAACGATGACCAACGTCATTCGTTGTTTGCGGAAGTAGCTAACGTTAACAATGGATGTCAACAACAGTGTTGTCAACAGCAGAGCTATTCTTGCATTATTACATTTATTTTCACGAAGGAGCCAGCACGATTACAATCTTGTCATTTTAAGAAGAAAATTAAAAAGGAGGATAGCAAGGTTTTTGGCCATGGCGTTTCGTGGAGCAGTGTTAGCCAAGTCGGTACAGAGAAATGTGTAGGTGCAGAGTCGCAGGAGTGGTGGGATACTGATGCGAAGAGCCAGGATTTTCTGTACCCACGCTCGACCATTTCGCTGGAAATTTTTTCAAAAATCGCCCGGTTGTGATAAGAGCCCTCGAGTTTGGCCTGAATAGAGCTGTCACCCCAAATATTAATCCAATCGGTGACCTCGCTTCCCTTCCACTGACTGGTCTCAGCAGCATCTTCCACTGTGGTTGATGTTTACGTTCTCATTCCCGCCTACTTCAACGCAGAATAATGACATTTGTAGCGTGTCGATGACGTACGGGTCGGATTTAAGTAGCCTGGCCGGTCAGACAGCGGTCGCATTTCAAAAGATCGGATACGTATCGGATTCAGGACCACACACCCAAGTGGCCTGGGTCACATTTGAAAAGATCGGATCTGTGTCATTTAGACTGTCATGAAAAGATCAGATACAGGTCGCATAGGGGCAAAAAAATCGGCATTAGGTTGTTTCAGCCAGCAGTGTGAACGCAGCCTTAGTCACAGATTTGAGCATAGTTTGCCTGGGAGTGCAACTTACATGTGATTTGTTTTTTTATAAGATAAATAGCAAGAACCGGTAGAGGGACTAGGTGTGTGTATCATTATTTGTACAACCGAAACACCGCTCAGTCCTATGCCAGACATGGAGGAGTTGTTTAGAAGTGTCCCAGAAGATAAAGAGCTTAACGGATTTAGTGAGTTAAAGGGAGATAAAGAGTTTAGTTGACTTGTTAGCATGTTCTTTATGGTTATCTGAATAATTGTTCATTTGTTGTGTTACTAGATTCCTCCGATGATTCATAAATAAGCAACAATATGTTACGGTAGTGAAGTGTATCTTTAGCCTATTTTTGTCATTCTAAATTTGAAATGTCTGTTCTTGTGCCCCTATGTTGAATTAAATTCTCAAAAAAGTGCAACTTATACACGATTTTTTTCTTCTGTATTATGCATCTTTTGACATGTAAAAACAAGCACACCTAATCTGTTTTAATCTTAAATCACACATGGGTTTTTACTTCTGACTCTTCTTTTTTAAGTGTTGCTTTGAAATCATAATCCTGCTTGATGGAATTTGATGTTTTCTGCGTGCAAATGGGCACCGCTCATGCCAAATGTCTGCCCCGGGAGCTAAAACGACCCCACTCTAAACAATGGCTGAAACACAAAAGTGTTAACAACGTTAAACTGAAATTTCCGTCGTTAAATAAAAAAGGGGGCCACTCTTTGTTTTTCCACGGTTCCTGCGGTGAGCAGCCAGGCCTGGGCTTATGAAGATGAATGAGTCAGTGCACTGATAGCAACTGCGGAAGGGGACACTGCAAATCTCCAGAGTTCTGCAACATTTCTTTGCATCTGCTCATCCATCCATGCGTCCATTTCATCTGTCCCACAAAGTTCATCAAGCATTGGCAAAATAGAAAATAGCCTCCCACAAGTTACCATTTCCCAGCCCAGTACAACACTCCAAGCAGGGCTCTTGTAATCTGCCGTGCACGCTCATGACTCCACGCCTCTGTGGCCAGGAAGCTTCTTGGATCTCTTTCACCACATTTGCAATCCATCAGTGAGTTTAGTTTCTGCCTTTGTTCTTAACTGCAGCAGTGGCGAGGGTCCAGTAAAACAGCGATGACGTACTGCTGCGCTTGAGGCGTTTAGCTGCTTCCACTGAGCGCCGGTTCCTCAGCCTCTCCCCAGAATGTCCCTGGACTTCTCCTCTTCCTGCAATGCTGCACCCTAGCTACCACCCACCCGCCCACAAACAAATATTTCCCCCTTATTATATGTCCACCTACAAAATCCCTTCATGGGACCCAAAGTTAAAGGGTGGGACTATTTTCTTACACTTTTCACAAGAACAAATCACCGCCTTATTTCCCCTGACTTGACCTGTAAATGTCTCTCTTCAACCCACAGAAACTCAGCTTGCCTTCTTTCTTTCTGTCATCACTACTTCTGATTTTGAGTGATTTCCCTTCATTACCTCTTCAGTTGAAAAATAAAGCCAACTGAACACCAAAGAATCTGTGTATATGTGTAAGTCAAAGGAAGTTTCTGTATTACGTTTGTAATGTGGAGGCTTGTTTGGTTGAGATCCCATCAACACCAGTCGGCATGTGTGCACTCCGCCATGTTTGGCAGTAATGAAGCAAAAAGCTGCTGACAGAAATCTAGAGTTAAACTCACCGTCCAAGAGTTGGATAAACATTAGGAACAGCCAAAGTAAGACCTTAATCACATTTGGCCTTATGGGTGCAAAGATGGGCAAACCTGTATGGGACATGTAGGTGGGCCGCACGAAATTTTAAACCGCTTGGTGAGCCGGAAGGGTAAAAATGTTTGTGCACATTTTTTGCAGACAATAGGTCATAGCAAACGCTTATACAACACATAAGGCTAAATAAGGGTGAAGTAGGTGAAGGCCGTGTCACACAGTTACTATGTACATTTTGCACATATTGCATGTATTAAAATTGTTCATACGTGAACATACGTGGAAAAAGTCAAAAAAGTTGTGGTCTTTACGTGAAATTTTCACAGATGTATCACAAATAAATGAGAAAAGTACAAATAAACTGCACAAAGAACACGTAAATCAGTGTGTATCATGAACTGCATGAATTATATGTAATTCATTTGTGATTCGTGCGTCAATTACAAAATTTGAACATGACATGTGTGCCTTATACATGATACAAAAGTTCTACATTGGTGGTACATGCGTGAAAAGTGCATTAGACACACGTGGAACGGTCATGAAAAGTCACAAATTTGTAAATGCCTTTTGCAAAAATCACACACAATTGCATAAGAGATAATAATATATAATATTAATAGCAACATTGAATACACATAAACTGCGTAATTCCCCAAAATTTTGAAGAGCTCAAAACCAAATTCACATAAAGACCCGTCGGCCGTCACGCTCAACGGACATCTGAACACATTGATGAATGACAAACGCGAGAAATAACCATGTGCATCACACATGCATCATGAAAAATGTGCCAAATGTACGTAGTCCACATCCTAAGGATTTGGGGGAAATCCAGATGAGTTGGTCAAACAGGAGGCAAGTCTTTGAGTAACCTGAGTTTTGAGTTTTTTCCTCTACTCTTTTTACATTGCTAAATCCTGAAATCAAGTCCAGTGGAGACTGCTGCTCCTCACATGTAGTTCTACCTCTTTTTCGATCTCCTGGACGAGTCCCTGTTGTGTTTTTGGAGTCATTTTGGTGGGTTCTTCACTCCTGAGAAGCCTCTCTGTTCCAAGACTTCTTCACATTGATATTTTTTGCAGAAGCTTTGGCAAATACCTGCTTTAATGTAAAATATAACACAAACAATAATGTAATCCATGATTAGATAAATGTGTTGTTAAATCGCGATATGGCCCCAGGGCACAGTTTTGTTGCCAGTGAGCTGTTTTCCCACACTCAACTACAATTTTTGGTATCTGCAAAAGTTTTTATTGGATCACTACAGCTGCTTAAAAATTGGTACTTTTTTTTTTATTATTCATTAGCAATATCTAAAGTATGATGGCTTTGTGTTTGTAAAACTGTAAATTACATGAGCTGTGGACCTTAAAATAGGCACAAAAAAACCCCAAAAAACTCTCTTGGGACCTCTGCTATTAATTTTTCTAGTGTGTTATATGATATGTGAAAGTGCATACTGTGCTCAAATTTGAACAATAAGTACAGCTTCAGCACTACAGGTCACACTGGCTCATCAAGCCCACTGTCAAAAGCTGTATTTCCATTGACTATGAATTAATAAATATGCCTATTGGAAATATGTCAATTTAGAATAAACTCGCATCTATCCAAAACAAAAAAGTTTTGCGCTTGGAGGAGGTGGTTGTTTTAGAGGCGTATTGAAAGTGACATATTTCACAAAACTGCAATGGAAACATTTTTTTCAAATTAAATGAGTAACGTGACCAACATGTCAATGCCCTTCCTAGTAGGAACTGGCTGCCTTGGGCACTTCACAGCGGGTGCCACAAGAGGTCCCACGGCATCACAGCTCATCACAAGTTGAGCGTGTCATGCGGAATTGTTGGATCCACAGCACCTCTGTAAAATCACCAACGACGATTTTCCAAAATGGCATCATCCGTAGCCGCTCATACGTGTAAGGAGCGTGCTGCTCCATGACCTGAAAAAGACGCAGACGACTCCTTTGATAGATAATGATGAGCGCTAGTGTCGTGGCAGAAATTTAAATAAATCAGCTGTAAATCAAACTATTTACAGTTTATATCTGTCATCATTTTTTTTTTGCATGACTTATCATGCGAGTTAGTTTGTGTTTATGTGCATAATTATGATTTAATGGAAACAGTGTAATTGTAAAATTGTGTTTCCTTTCAATATTTCCAGAATTTCGCTAAAGTTTTGCACATACATGTGATGGAAACGCAGCTACTCCATGGTCTATTTTTGTTACTTATGTCATAGATAAGGTGGATGAGGCGCACTAAGTGAGACAAGAGTCAAAGAAAAGTCCATCAGTCAGTCAGACTTTATTAACTGCATTCACACTAACTCTAGGACTTGTTTGTAACACGCTATATGTTAGCCATGATGGAAGCTTTAGCCGTGTTTGAGTTTTACCAATACCTGTAACTCCCAACCTTGTTTGCAACACAAAAACCCACCTAGACAGATACCACTTAAACAAACGTTGCTATGACTACGCAAACTACCATCCTTGTTAGTACCACGTAAGAAACTACATATAAATTACAAATAAGATTCAAACTGACAGAACACTTGGTTCTAAATTTACCACTTCTCCAGATTCTCTTTCTACTCCCTACATGCTGGTCCCTGTGTTTGTAGAGGGAAATGGGGGTTTGGCTTTTTGGCTCATGAAACTTAATTCAAATTGATTTAGGTCAAGCTACGTGACACGGAAATTGATTTTTTCCCTTTCCCTTGTTGTCATTTCTTCATAATGGGTCTTACACAGAAAAGTATATGAGCTGTGTGGGAGAAAACTCCCTAAAAATGAAAGAAAAATATAAATAAAGGATTCTAATAATAATAAGAGCAGCTACGGTTCACAAGTGGAGTAGTGAGAAGTAGAACTGTCTGGAGTTAAAGTGAGCTTGACGTAGACTTTCATTTTTCTGTGGGAAAAAATTGCTGGAAACCATTGCAAAAGAAAAACAATCCAGGTTGAGTAAGAAAGAAGAGAACTGCTGTAAAAATGTGCTTTATTTTTTTAATTATAGAAAAAGAATGTATTTATATGTAGCCAAATGTACTCTAACACCACCTAAAGATAATACAACCTGTCCAAACTGAGTTTAATTAAGTTTCTTTGCTTGAAAAAAAACCCCAGCAACATCATTTAACAATTGGTTTCTTCAGGACTGAGTAGTTTGAAGATTTAAACTTTGCTCTTAAGCTAATCTGCAAACTAAAGTTGTGACTCTCAATTTTATTAAAGATGGAAAATTTGGGTTTGGGAAAGTAGTAGAAAGTAGTGACACAAAGGGGTCAGTTCAAACTTAATGACACCAGTTTGTATTCAATATTTATTTATTTATTTAATTTGAAAAGGGTTAGTATGTCAATTTAAAGCAATTCCAAGACAATGATCACTGTTTTCTTTTAAATGGCAAATATGACATTTTGGATACCTCTACGTAAAACACCTAATAAATGTGCAAATTTTACTAAGACTATTTATGAATCAGCATGACTTGTATAGATTATAAAAAAATAGCTGTAAGCTATACATTATTTCCACATGAAAAATCGTTCATTGTGGTCTATATTCACCAATCTAGTGAGCATTGATGCACCCTGGTTTTTCGCAGAGACTTCTGGGAAATTTCCAGGCCAATAGATTTTGGAATGTGTCTGAACTCCATCCCTACTCACTATATAGTGCACTATATAGGGCGTTCGCCATTTTGGAGTACTGTTCAAATCTACAATTCCAAAATCGACTTCCAAAGATAAAACAAAATTTCCATTAGTTCAGAAACTAAGTTCAAGACTTACGGCTGATCCATGGTGCGTGCCATTTAGCTCTATGAGAAGCCTGAGGCAGGACCACGGCTCTTCCCATCTCAATGCTGACAGTAGCTGGTGTTATTACATCAATTATATTCCCCTCTCCTCTCTTTTTCTCAGATTGTGCCTTTTTTCACTTATCAAGTCATAGATGGCACAGAAAATTAGCCTTTTTGTCAGCTAAATGTTCATACAAGAGGGGAGTTAAAAAACAACAAAACAAAATTAAAAAGCATCATTTATGTAACTTAGAGGTGAGGAGTAAAAGGGAAACACTACAGCAGAGCAAGAACCATAGCACCTGTGAAAGTCTGGTTAATTGTTTTCCTTTATTCTGTTTTCTACCGTGGTGCAGAGGTTTGGTTCCTGCCTTGCCCGCCCATGTGTCTATGGTCAAATTCTGGAGATAAGACAGCTGTTTTAACCCTTTAACACCATAGCTTTAAGTCCTGTGTTCTTTGCATTATTGTAGCTTTTTAACCATTTATGTAATTAACTCGATTACAACAGATTCTGAAGCAGAAAGGAACAGTGCTGATATACAACCATAGTCTGCTATAGTTCTGATATACAACATTTTAATGTATTTGAAGGGCTTATGCAAAAGTGTTGCATCACAGCACAAAGCTGCTTTTCTCTGCGTCACAAACAGATGATTTACTGTATTTACTGGACTATAAAGCTAACTTAAAAGCCTTTTTTTTTTTTTTTTTTTCAAAAACTGACATTGTGCTTTATAATAAGGGCGTTATAATTAATATAACAGTTTTGAGACGTTCAGTATTTGCTCTGTCAAATGTTGTTGTGTTTTTCACGAGTCTGGTTTTTACCAGCCTCTAACATGTAGCTGTGTCTGACTCTGTTTTTTGACGTGTAACAAGATTGGGAGTTACAGGAGTTGTGAATAGGCTAACAGGTGATTAAGTTTAAATGACTGACAGACTTATTGTGGACTATTTTTTCTTGCTTAATACATTTTATAATCTGGTGTGCCAAAAAGGGAGGAAAATACAATATTTTTACCACATAAAAACGGTCAAGAGTTACTGTATGTCAAAGAGCCTGTGCTTATGTGAGTCATAGCTCCAGAGTTAGAGCAATAAGATTTTAAAACAGTTTAAAATAATAGCGAAAGCTGTTTGCAGGAAGTTTAGCCATCAATAATTTATTACATTTTTAGGCACACATTTCTTAGATTTGCTTAGCAAATTTAGGCAACAAAAGTCTTGTGTACATTTAAAGTAGGAGCATAATTGTGTTTTACACAGTGCTATTGAAGGTCATTCATGTGCCATCATTCATTTTAAACATCCCATCTTAAAAGTAGAACTGGGCAATTTCTTCATCTAATAAACTGAAGTATTTAAAGTGAATGATTGGTGAGTTCTTTTCCTGTCTAGCAGTGGTTTATCTTAAAAAACTATTTGAAGTGAGTATTTTTTTTCTTCTTAAAGTATATTTTATCAAATAAAGCAATTAAACAAAAATGAGAATCTGTCTGTTATCTACCTGCGGCTGCTGGCCTCATGCAGATCTACTGACTCATAAAAAAGAGGAGTTGAAATGACCAAAAATGGAAGGTGAGGTGTCCATTGATGACCTTTCTGAAATGTGGGGTGTGGAAAAGCACAGCAAGGGGGAAAAAACAACCTCTTCATCCTATAAATCTAGTTAAGGAGGCCCCTCTCACGCTGTTTCTATGACTCGCTCCTTCTCTGTCTCCTCCATGCAGACCCCCATCCTGGCAGCGTCGCCAAATGTAAGAGTGCAGACTGGCAGAGGATGAAGGGCAGCGAGTGGAGGAAGTGTGGGTGTAGGTTGGAAGGGGGTTGGGGGTAGGCTTCAGGCAGGGGCGGAAGAACGATGTTTCTGATGTTTTTCAGACACCATATTTGTCTAACATGTCTGCCCATTTTGAACAGGTTCAGTCACAGTTCAGGAAACAGAGCGCCTTCATTTGCCAGCCTCCTTTTGACAGACGTCTACTTTATGCTCCGACTCGCACAAACCACTTTTCTGGTGGAGAAACCCACACTTTGAGTAAGTTCCCCACTCAAGTTTTCCTCACAGCTTCCCTTTAAACCTTGTTAGCACTCTCAAAGCCCTTTTTCAACTATTTCACAATCTTTTTTTGGAATAGCATTTGTATATGTTGGGTTAAAAGACGTATGTGAAAGTTAATAACATGTTTAAAGACCCACTCTGATTATATCTTAAACTATTCGTAAAGCATTACCAGTCGTATTTTAATCATTTGGGCAAAATTAAAAAAACAGCAACAATTTTTCAGGATATAGTTCTGCAGAGCGGCAGTAGTTCATTAGAAATTTACCTCTGAGTTGTGGGCGGGACCATTGATGTTTAGCCCTCCTTCCCCTCCGCGTTACTGAGAGTTCTCTGTTTACACTCTCTACCGCTAGCTTACAGCCCCTGACAACCCCAACCTTATATTAGCGGTGCAACAAAAATGGCGAGCAATATGGGGGCGATTTTTTCTAAACCACAGATATGACCTTTTTCAAACTGCTTTTTGTTTTTCATATTCACATCAATTTGAGTAAAGAAATACTCAGAGTATAAATTTTTAGCTTTATTTTGTTTTGTATCAGTAAATGCCACAAGAACATGTTAAAATATAATTTTCATCAAAGGTGGAATTTCACCAGTTTTAAGTTTCTTTTGATTCAATTTTTTGTCACTATCAACTTTTCATGTGAAAATGAATCCATTACTGGAGGACAAAATCAATGGAATTTATTACAGATTTCAATAAGTTCATAAAAAAATGCAGCATTATTTCATTAGTGTTATCTTGCTTTTTTAATGAGCTCCTAAAGACGGTAAATCCTGTCTGTGTAGTATTTCCTTTTACTTATCTTCCCATATAGTGAACCAATAACGGTCTCTATTCAACTTAATAAGAAATTTGAAAAATTATACTTTTTTTTTTGCTGATGTATGCTTTTAATTGAAGACTTGAGCAGTTGTTAACGTGGAGCTGCAAACGATTAACCATCATGTTCTCTACTGGATGGGGCAAAAAATATGTTAGAGGAAAAATAAAGTTGGTTAAGAAGAGGTAGAGTGGGACAGAGACAACTGAGACACAGAAACTGAGAAGTGGGCAAGAGGGGGGCACCGGCTGGGTTTATGACCAGGCTGGGCAAAGGGGAGAGTAGGTGGAGAGACATGGATCAGAGCCACTGACGCCTTCAGACAACAATGCTCAGTTTCTCCTGTAATCCCGTGATTCATCAGGTTCAATGGAAGACACTCGATAGCAGATGATAATGAAACTTCAACCCCAGACATCCTGGCTGCCAGGGGCTTTTCCTCAACAGGCCAGTGGCTCCTTAATGCACACTGCCTGACCGGACTTTTCACCTTTCTTCACCACTGCAGGCAGCTCTGCCCAGTCATGAGCTCATGCAGCCCTTAGGGGAGCCACTTTTAAATCCGCCGGTATCGCCTCGTTTCAGGAACGAATGTGTTTGTAATTTATGATACCTGGGGTTCAGCTCAGCAGGTTTGGTTTTGGGGCAGCAGGGGTCCTGGCTGACGTAATTCAACATAAATCACACCAGAACATAAATTAAGGAAAGTTTGTTTTTTGTGAAAACACACTGTTTATCTTAAGGTGCTTTCTGTGTCAGACGGATGTAAAGATCCTGCTGTAAAACTATTTCCATCTAAAAGTGATTCATTTTAAAGTGGTACTGTGTTCCTTTGACTATAGTTAGGTGACACAGGCTAAAACCCAGAGGTTAAAACAACTTCAAACTGGTTGACCACAAATGTTGCACAAACTCTATAGCAAATGTCATTGGCGTCTAGGCAGAATATAGAATATAGTCACATGCACCCATTTTTGTGTTGTTTGCACAGGAATGGTCCCATCTTCAGGGGAGCGCTGATCTGTCTTGCAGTTCTCTTGTGACTCGTACAGTCACCTCAAGAGACATCATGAAGATGGAGCGTACCATTGTCATGTGTGTGGTAGATGTATCGTAAAGTATTTGTAAGGTTAATGTCAGTTGCTTTCACTTATAATGTATGGGCGATGCTGTCATACGGTGCCCCCATGCCAGACTCTTGTTAGTAAAGCAAACACCATGACTGCCCTAAAGGGCTAGATATGTATTTTCTATGACCTGTTGCCCCTAAATATCCTGGTAGAAAAAATGTGCATGAACATTTTCACTCTACGGGCTCACCAACCGGCCGACAATGATATTTCATATGGTCCTCCTGCATTCTGTACAGGCTTCCCCATTTTTTACCTATAGATGACTGTCCACCCGTAGTCACCAGGCGATTAGTCTGTGCCGCTCAGCTGCCATTTTTCTAAATGTTGACGACCACAGCTGATCCACTCTAGATTTCATTTTTGCCCATTCAATTAAGCTGCGTTCAAACGAAAGGGCCGTCCAGTTTCAATGTTAAGTCAAAGTACAGATGCGATCAGAGTGTCAGACACGGCGTATAGAATTGGGACTGTGATTTGGGCATCTTGATGTGTTCAGAATTAAAAAAATCTGGCAAATAAGGTTAGTCATGTCAACGAATCAGGGACTCAGCTTTGGCCACTGATGTATAGATGATCATCAGGTGGAGTCCAAAACAGGGAGAAGCTGATCATTCTTCTCCTGAAGTTGATCACAATAATAACTTATATGCTCCAACTTTATTCATTTTATTTTTCTCTCCTCAGACTAATGCGGGACAAGTCATCAAACTGGCTCACAGAGAGATGGCAGTACAGCAAAAAGTGGTGTCATTCAGACCGAGCTCCTGCAGTAAATGGTGAACTGTAGATAGTAAATGGTATGACCCAAACCGTCTGCTACACTATTCAAACATGTAGTTGTATGATAAGATAAGCTAATTCTTCTTTAACAGTCCTGGTAAATTGTCTGTCCGTCCTGGGAGAGGATCCTTCCTTCATGTGGACATCCCTGAGGTTTCTTCCTTATTTTCTCAGAAGTGGACCTTTTTTTTCAGGAGTTTATCCTCACCAAGAAGGAGGGCCGAAGGGCAGGGATGCCCTTTTTAGCTTAGTCTGTTTAGTTTCATTTTGTCATGGCACCTGCTGCTGCTAATCATCTCTGATTCCCTCCACCTGTGCCTGCTCCTATAGATCTCTGCCCTTCACTCGCTGCCGGATCATTGCACTGCAAGCATTCAGTCAACCTACTTGCACTGTTTTTACTGCCAGTCTACCTGTTCTGCTCACCACTCAGTCTGACTTTCAGCTAACCCGCTCAGCCTGTGTTCTAGCCTGCTCCTGCTTCCCTTCCACATGTTGCCCCAAGCCTCTGTTGTGACTGAGCCCCAGGATCCCGAGTTTTACCACGCTCTAACAAGCGTCCTTCTCCTTTCGGACTTCAGCACTGGCTGTGTGTCTCCCATGCCTGGGGTCCTCCAAGTTCAAGAATAAATAAATCTGATGTCTTGTACTCTTGAGTTTGTTGTAATTTGGGGTCCTGAAACAATTTGTGACAAGTTTAGCAAACAGCTTTTGTATTTTTTGACTGTACAATTTTGTACAATTACAGGTGTAAAGCCCATTAAGACTACTGTGTTGTGATATTGGGATATATATACTGAATTGAACCTAACTGTACTGAGATGATCTCTGAATGATCTCATGAATCCAGACATGGAGATGTGATTAGTGATGCTTTTGTAGAGCTCTCCAAATTACATAAACCTGTTCTCTCAACATCATCTAAGTCTTTTATGTATTGTTTTTTAGGTATACAGTCAAAACCACGTAGAACCATGTGGTAAAAGATGAGGGTTAAATCTTTTCACAGAAGTGTCAAGTTTATGAACAAAGTTTTAGAAAGCGAATTTGAGGCACGTCAGAAGGGAGGCGTCCAATGCAAATTTGACTCGTTAATAGCAGCATTGCTGTTTCACTTTGCAGGTAAACACTTGTTTTTGATTGTTGTCATTCTTTACCTTGTTTTTGCATTTTTTCTCATCCACCAGAGAAGGGTTATTTATTAACAACACTATAATCCATGACAAGGACAAAAGCATTTTAGATTGTATGCTGTAAAGTCAAATTTAGCACCTTTCTTAAAAGTCAAAATTGTCAGCACTTGTCAGGTAATCGGATTTACGCCTCCTGTTGCTGCAGTTGCTTTTACGCTCAGCCTTGCATGGGCTCATAAACCCACTCTTACACAGGATAAATGTCAGCCAAACTAACAAAAACAACAGCAGCCACAGGTAGAAGCAATATGCAGGCTTCCTGCTGTATAGTCATAAGTTTCTTATCATCAGCAGGGGAAAAGAGGGTGGAGCGCAGCATGTGGTCGGCTCCCCCTGCGCTGTGTGTGGCGGCGGCAGTGCTCAGGGAGGCTTCCAAGTTTTGCTGCAGTCTTCACATCAGAGTTTGACTCGTTTCACAGAGAAAGAACGTTCCAGTCCAATGAAAGGAAATTGGGGTGGGGAGAAGGGAGGACAGGAAAAGCAACATTTTCTTTCCTCCTTTAGGCAAAATCCATTGTTCAGCTGCTGCCTCTCTGCTGGTGCAATTGATTTCATTGGAAAGCTAGCAAACCATCTAATAATAAATTGCTGTTCAAATGGGCATTTGAGGGTTAGTTAAGTAGATAAACTGATTTTTCAAACATTTGGACTGTGTGCAATTTAGTGACACTTTATGAGAACTGGACTAAGTGACCCCCCTCCATTATTTGCGGGCTAAATAGGAAGTACCTGCTGGCTCCAAGAAACCAAAATCCCACAGAGCTCTATGGAAAACTAAACAGCTATTAGTCAGCCATCAATTTTCTTAGAATAACCATCCTTGTTCTGCTACCTTTTTCAAATGTTCTTGCTAATCCTATTTTCTTTTACATTTTCTCTGTAGTTCAACTTCTTCAAATTGAAAAACAGACCAATGAAATGCCTCAATCATAGTATGTGGTCTCTTGTCGAATATTCTAAACGTTTGATTGACAGATTCTCCAAAGGCCCACTCTTAAGTGGTAGGGGTGATGCCTTCTAACAAACTCACTACTGATTTCCACAGAAACATCTGCAAACAAACCTCTTCCCCAATAATAGAAGCATAGGAAAATAAGAAACAGGTCTTTAAAAACAAAAAAAAAACTAAAATTAAGAAAAAAAAGAAAACACGTTATTAAACTGGACAAATCAAAGAGTCCTCTTGTGGTGGAAGTTAAACCTGTGTTATTTGAGCAGGATTATATCTACAGAAACAAGTGTGACAGAATAAAAAAGTCAAATTGTAGTGCTGTAAAGCAGTGGTCCCCAACCTTTTTAGCGCCACTGCCCAGTATGATGTCACACAAAGTATTCACAGACCAGTCCTTTTTTTTTTTTTCTTTTTTCAATGAACTTTTTTGCACATTTTTCAATTTAACGGACCGGTACATGCCAGATACATGACAACACAAACCCCGAGCTTTAATTTTGACACGCATGGATAAAACATCGCACAGGTGTCATCATCCTATCCCCTTCCCACACTCATGGTGCAAAAATCAAATCAAAATCAAAATGGAGCAAAAAAGAAGTACTGTCTATTAAATGTAGCTTTCTTTTTTTGGAAGTTGAAGGCTCCTCTTCTGTCTCCTGGCTGGGCCTTTTCCCCTTGGAAAAGAAACTTTCTATAGACGTTTGTTTTTTACTCATTTTGCTAGCTCCTGGGTTTTATTTTAGTGGTATCCTATCACGTAACCGCGAAAAGCGCCTTGGTCTGCGTTAATGGTGACATAGACGGATGTGACAGAGAATTGGGCAACTTTTCAAAATAAAACCTCTTTCAGATTCCGATATAAATAAACCGGTGCGGCCCGGTACCAAATGACCCACGGACCGGTACCAGTCCACGGCCGGGGGGGTTGGGGACCACTGCTGTAAAGTATCAGTGCTACAGTTCACTGAGATCAGTGTGATCACATTAGTGGTTCAACCTGTGGCAGGGGGTACTGAAAAGAGGCCCCACCATGACTCATGGCTCTCAATCTGAAAATCTGAGAACTCATTTCTCTGCTTCAGTTAATAAATCGCCTCTTTCATTTTTTAACAGATGTTCCGGCATTACTGTTTTTCTCTGTTCGGTTTGTGATTGGATGGACAAACAGACCCCCACGTTAGAAGAGATCCTGCTGCAAACATGAAATACAGCAGAGTAAGGAATTTAAATTCAAAAACCAGTTTTGGTTGACTTTGGCTAAATGAAGCTGTTCTGTCCCTCCATTCTAGTGATAGCACCTGTGGGGGCTTTTTTCATGTAACATTCTGGTGCGTTTCTTTGCCCAGAGGTTGAATTTGTGGCATCCATCCGTGCTTTTAACGTCGCTCTTCCTCTGGATGGGACAGGAAGCAGAAAGGCTGCCAGAGACTGCGGCTCCTTCCTGCATACATTCCAGTCAGAGCTGGAGATGTGACCACCAATTATTTTTATTCTGGGTAATTTGGGCTTCTTGGGGTTAGAATAGTGGAAAGGTGGCAGACTTTGGACTAAATATAATTTCATGAAAGTATGAGTTCTTGCATTTTTACAGAGGTTTGATTCTTTTTCTTTTTTGTTGTTCTTTAACTGTCCTGAATATTTACTTGAGTTTGGAGGAGCCAGAAACTAAGCTTGAGAGTTAAATTTGACCAAAATAATATCTTCCACATCTTTTTTTCATTCCACAAATACTTAAATTGGAGACTGTCTTGCTTACTAATGCCCTTGCCAGAGTAAAATTAGATGGATTTAACCTAAACAGCTACACGAAAGCAAAGACAGACCAGAGGTTTGTGTTTGCTGTTTGTCCTGCTGTCAGGTCTTTGGTAAACAGGAAAAGGGCAGTTCCGTCAAAGTCACGGTTCAGTCCTGTCCAGAGGAGTTCAGGAGACTTCCCGCTCTTAGTCAGCCTTGAGGCAGCATCAGACCAAGACGGCAGAAGGGAGGGAAGGAATGAGTGCACAGCCTGAGATGTCCACCAACTCTTCGGGCAATTCTGTCCCATCCATGCCATGTTAGTCTCCACCCTGGACGCCGCAGCCAAGTTTCCAACTCACTCGCAGAGTCCTGTGGCCTCAAACTGGTGCTTCAACACACATTGACTTTATTCATCCCTCTGCAGCAAACCAAGCACATCTCAAGCACGCCAGCTCAGACATATAAAAAAAAAAAAAAAAGGAAAATACTCACTATAAACGACTTTTTCTGCAGATGTGATCTAAATGATTTAAGTGAAATGCCTCATTCAGTGATACCTTGTCACCAGATGGGTGCCTGCAGACTAAATGTCATTTATTGAATCGTTGAACTAGTTGAGTTTGTGTACAAGTTGAAATTTAAAGTAGTTTTACGGAATGAAAACTCTGCCATTAATCCAGCTGCAATAATAGCATTATAAAAGATGTTTATGGTGTATTCTAACATACTGAGTTTAAAGGACATAAGGGTATAGAACTTGTAAGTGGCTTGACCCATATAGGTGACGTGAGTTTCTGGGTTCGTGAAGGGTCAATGAGAAATTTGTTGTGTTATTGTGTTCATTGATTCTAGCAGTTTGTTGGCTATCAAGCAAGAACACATTTCTAATGATGCTTCTGGCTGAGATGCACACATTTCAAGGAGTCTGCTGTGTCTATCAGGTTCTGGAGGGTTTAAAGATAAAGACTGTCCACAGTGAGGTGTCACTGAGTTTCCACAGACTGACCGACACACCATTTATCTAACTCTTCTTCTTAGCCTTCTTCTTTCTCCTTGTGTTTCTTTATCCCTCCAGTTCCTTTTTTATCTTGTCCACTTCTCTGTGCCGTCTTTTGGCCACCTCGTCTCTGTTGGGCTGCTCCCATCCTGTCTTGCATTCCGCTCTGTATCTCCTCCTGTATTGCGACTCCAGCTTTAGTCCACCACACAGTTAAGACAGACAGACATATTTACGAGTCTGAATTGTTGTTTTGCTATTGTTGTTGTCAGTGACTTGTTAAAATGACAGTGCAGAGACAGGAAGGGAAGACCCTCCCGTTCTGTCCCTGAGCTCATCATTCACTTTAGCGTCACTTGATTCTTAAGTATGACAGATGAAGTATTATCAGTGGATATAAATCCAAAAAAAAGATTTGCATCAATATGTCACGAGGAAAAAGACTTCCCTTTTAGAAGTCCATTCAGGAAGTCCATTTCGGGCAAGTTCCTAAAACAGCTGCTGTGGCTTTGGAGCAAAGGAATCACATTTTTTTGGGAAGAGAATCCTCCAAACACATGGTCTCATCCGGCAGAAAATGGCTGAACTACGCAACAATGCCAAGAAGAGATGATAGGCCACAGTAAAACCAGTCTGAGGCATCTAATTTAGGATCTCACTAAACAGCAAAATGGAAAACAGAGAAGCTTTATCTGGAGGAGACTGAGCCAGTTAAAACAAAGATGAGAATAATTGATGCAGTCTGTGACACTGTCACCACTGGACAGCTCTTTGGTGCTTGAGTGGCACTTTGGCTTCAGGATCATATCTCCCTGCTTGTCATGGCGCTAAAAGTCTTCTGCATCCAGGCTATCGGGAGGTCTTTTTCTAGAAGTCTTGAACCCACCAAGCCAATTAGTACGGCCCCATTTGAGGAGTGGGAGAATGTGTCCCTGGCCCTGTGGGATGCTCCTCACTTCCTGTTTGCACTCCATTCTCCAAGCCCCAAGACATCTGGGAAACACATTCAGGATCGTCCTGCAACCACAGAGTAAACCACACAGTAAGCTCAGCTCTAACATACACCAGAGGCCGATGAAGATGCTCAGATTCATCAGTTTTTATTTCCTGTTCTTTTAATTACTTGTCAGGATTGGAATCTACACCACAGAAAGGAGGCATAAGCACAAAAAAAAAATAAAACTATCATAGGAGCAAGACTTGTTGACAACCCGTCAAACTGGGAAGATGGTTGAAATGTTACGAAACACAGAAAACCAAAAAACTATTAGCAAACCACATCATATAGATTTACAGATTTTACAGAACTTAAAAGTAGAATTTTAGTCTCTGAAAGGACTGTCCTTGGATTTAAATGAACCTTAATAAATTACTTAAAATGCTTAATCTTGGTATATTTTCAGAAAAAATAAAACTAATTAAAGTTGATTTAAATTTGAGGGAACATTTTAGCCCTATATAACTATTCGATTTAAATCTATTTCTGAAACACCCACGTCATTAGCATGATCAAAACCTGCCTTAAAAACTCATTGGGTTTTCACAGGGTTTTCTGCCCGGTAGTTCATCATCATTCCACCAGGGGCAGTAGAAGGGCTTTTCCTGCTCATTTCAAAATGGCTGCCTCCATGAAATCACAAAAACACTTTGCGGGATAATTTCTCAATACTTTGTAGTGAGAATAACTCATCTATTGTTATTCATAGTATATATAGCACAAATAATACAGATATTGCAAAACTTTTCAGTGGATTTAGGGTTTAAGATACATCTTAACTAAAAAAAAAAAAGTGGGTTTTACAGGGTTAAATCTAGAGTGCAGAGTCTTGGTGGCAAAGCAAATTTGATTTTAATTGGATTTTTATTTTAGTGACTCATCCTGCTTTCACATCACATTTAGTCTATTTATGGTTTGTTAGATTTTGTTGAACCTATTTAGTGATTGGGATTTGTCTCTGTTCTTCCAAGAGTCACAGTCACAAGCAAGTTTTTGCTGTTTATCACCACGCCCCGAACCAGGAATTACAAAATGTTCCTGGTGACACCTCTTTAACACAGGCTCTTTGAACTAGGGCAGGGGTCGGGAACCTATGGCTCGCGAGCCATATATGGCTCTTTTGATGGTCACATGTGGCTCGCAGACAAATCTTTAATTATACTTTTTTTTTTCATTAGACCAGTCCTTCTCATGCGCGATGCGATGCCAGAGGGGCGCGCAGTAGTAGCGGTGCTTGGAGAAAATAAATCTGCGCCAGCATTATCAGTTTACTATTATCTATTATTTGACAGAGTTTGTACCAGCCGGAAACCTGTGAACTGCCATGCCTAAAACTGCACGCTCCCGTCTCTGAGAAGGAGCGCGCAGTTGCAGGGACGGGATGTGTGAGGAAGAAAGCAGAGGGTGGGGGTGGGGGTGGAGGGACAGGCAGCAGGTGAATCGTGCAGGGATTGTCAAAACTTAAAACACGCTGCCCGTCACTCACTGCAGTGTGAGAGTGTGTGTTTGGCTCCACGTCTGCATGTGAGTCTTTGTCTCATCTACAGAACATTCAGACCTACGATCACGTTTAAAGTCTCAACGCCTGCATGAAGCAGAAACTCACCACGTATCAACCAGACTAGACCATCAGCAAAACCACCACGAGAAATACTCATCATTTATTAGCAACAGCATAACGATGTTATTAAGTGTTAAAAGTGTTGAAATTACATCAAATGCTCACATTCATTTGTATATTTAGTTTTGAACATATTGTCGCGGACTGAGTTGGGTCCGCTGTTGGGACGCATTAAAAGTTCTGAAGTTCATTAAACGCATCAAGCAGAGATCTGATTGGCTTTCAGTTCTGTCGCTCAGCCTGTTGTTAGGTAGTTTGGCCCAATGGGGTTCAGCTATGGGCCGAATAAGGGAAATAGGAGCGCGGGAGCAGGGAATATAGGGTTGGGAGAAGCGCTCTCGTCTCAGCGGGAGAGATTGAGGAGTTGCTGAATTAACTGTACGGCTTTTGTTGCGGTCTACAGTAACCATAATAAAGAACCTTAAAAGAGGTTAAGTCTCTGTGCCTCAGTGTGGTACATACATTTTTGTATGGCTCTTTCAAAATTACATTTAAAAATATGTGGCGTTTATGGCTCTCTTGGCCAAAAAGGTTCACGACCCCTGAACTAGGGTAACACTTTGACTCTTGACGCTATCAACATAATTCCAACGCATTTTTATGTGAGGAAAAGTGGTTGCATATCGGCACAAAAGTGGTTTTCTCCGAATCCTCTGAAACTACGTTAATTGTGTGAACGGTTGAAGAGTTACAGCAGTAAAAAAAAAAGGTCAACACCGGATCTACATTTTTTATTATTAAAAAAATGTTACCACAAATGTTGCCTAAGGAATCTTTTGATAATCTGCACAAAAAGCTTGTATGTGCTACTAAAAGTAAAAATTCTGAGGAAAATAAAGCTGTTTATTCTGGCTGTTCAATCGTAAAGAGCACCTTTATATATTTTAAAAGTGTGTTTATATTAAAGCAAGAGTCTGAAAGTCTGCATTGTCCCTGTAGATATCACTGTATACAGATACTTAGTTGAAAATGGACACAGAGTCACATTCCTTTCTTGTCTCTTTTTATGATAATTGGGGGTTTAATTGCAGTCCAGTGCCAGAGGGTATTGGCCTGGTTCTGTATTTACCCTCAGTGTATCTAATCAGTTTCCTGTGAGCCTGCTCTGAGGGTTATCACTGAACAACGGCTGGTTAACTATTGGCTTTGTGCACCACACTCAGACAGATTAGATTTATATATCATTGTTGTAGAGCAGCCAAGATACAGTCTGGCCGTAGTATCAATGTTGTCTAAGTCTGTGCTTTCTGAGTCACAGTCTGAATATGACAAATATTAATCTCCTATATTCCCCCCTTTATGTGACAAGACTTTGGCAGAAAGTCATCTTAATTGTATTTCTTCTTAATGAGAGCCAGAGCTGGAAGTCTTTCACTTTTCTCAGCGAGTTGTGTTGTTAATTTGTGAATGTTGTCTGATATTAACATTGCTCTGTAAACTTCAGCCCATTAGCGGTTGCTAAGTAAAAAAGGGGTCAGTGTGGGTGAAGGGGATGATGGCTGGTGCCATTCAACTACAGAGCAGTCAAGCAGAGGAGGCTTCATTAGATCACCGCTCACGAGTTTGAGTTCACGAGTCAGCAATGAAGGGTTTGTTGTGAGGAAAGGAGAGACAGAGAGGAGACAGATCTGCCTAGAATCAGTGTCTACATTAATTCAGCTTCCTCAAAGTAATGGCATGAGAGAGATGTCATAGCCAAGGCCATCAATAGAAATTTAGGATTAGAAATAGACAAAATAACAATGTCTCTATGGTTTATAATTTCTTCATTTTACAGAACTTATCTAAGGGACGGACGGGATGAGTTAACTCAGGATAACTAACTAGATAACTAACCACCTCTGTGGCCTTGTGGTAGTGTGTCTGCCCTGAAACTGGAAGGTTGTGCGTTTAAATCTAAGGTCAAAAGGCCAAACATTGAATTCAATTCCTCCATGTTTGACACTCAGCATTAAGGGGTTGGATTTTGGCATTAATCCATTTAATGCTTCCTATGCATGTCAATGTCTGAAGTACACCATCCCCTCAGGGAGATGGGTCAAATGTTGTTGTTCACCTTTCAGCACCTTTCAGGGCCAGAGTGAATCAACTTTCACTAATTCACACAGCTCGTTTGGCAGAGATTTTTATGCTGGATGCCGTTCCATTGCAGGTACCATTCTGTGGGTCACTTAGTTCAAGCCACACAAAAAGAATACATATCATGTTTTTTGGACCATGAGGCATTTAATATACATACACAGTGTGCATCAAAAGCCATCTTACTGACCTCTGAACAATTTTTGTTCTCAAAAATCTGTCAAAATATTTTTCCTCTTGGGGATCCGTTGTTCTGGGGCACTGCCGGCTCCGCCTACAGGGGGTGCTGTTGCTGCAGTGCTCGTTCTCCTTGGGCCACTCTGTGGTTTAATAGCCATGGAGTGGGCTCTAGACTGCTCTGTTTTGGGCGGGTGCTGTGGTAATGACTCCCTTGGTCGGGCTAGGCCTTGCCTTATTTCAGTTGTTGGCATATGAGTGAATAAAACTTCACGTATTGAAGTCCAGACGTGTCTCCTCATCATTTGCCACATTGGTGACCCCAATTGTGAATTATGTTAGAACCAGCAGACGCGCAAGTTTCAACGTCATCATCAATGACCTCGCCATCTCCCACGCACGGGGACCTGGCCATGCTAGCTGCAGCCACCGTGAAGCTGCCCGAGTTCTGGCAGAATGATCCCGCCTCCTGGTTCCACCATGTTGAGGCCCTTTTTCATCTGCGCGGGGTGCACACGGATGACGCCAGGTACCACTTGGTGGTGGCTGCTCTGGATCAGCAGTCCACACGCAGGGCAATGCTGCCCCCGCAGGAAAAGTACGCGGCTCTGAAGGAGCTTCTGCTACAGAGATAAAGCCTGTCTGTTTCGGAGAGAGCAGAGAAGATCTTCAGCATGTCAGGCCTAGGAGATAGTTCGGCGCGCGACTTTGGCCAACTCTCCTCGCCTGGCGGCGGGAGATTACAGAGGACTGGCTGAGGAAGCGGACCGAGTTCTACTGGCCTTTCACCGTGCAGCATGTGACGGCTGATTCCCACCTGCAGGATCCGGTGTCGGTGTCTGCAGTCGGCGTGGGCGCGGCGCGGAAGCTCCCTGTGCTGTTTCCATTAAAGGTTCGGAAGGAAAGCAAAGCTCTGTGTCCTGCCATGTGCGTTTTCGAGTTCAGGAAACGCAGCCGTCGACACTCAATAGCAGCTGTGAGTGCTGGCGAACGTGGACAGCTGCTGTTTATTACAGACTCTTGCTCCGGACGTCGCTTCTTGGTGGACTCTGGATCCCAAAAGAGTTTGGTTCCCCCCTCCGGCTCGGAGACGTCCACCGGTGGCCCGCCGTTATGTGCGGCTAATGCATCTGCTATCAGGACTTTTGGGACCACACGGACAACTGTTTGTTTTCATGGAGGTGAGTTCAGTTGGGAATTTGTCGTTGCCTCTGTTTCTGTTCCCATTATCGGTGCAGATTTTTTGTGTGCACATAGTTTGTTAGTGGACATGGCTAACCGCAGACTAATAAACACGATCACTTTTCCCACTGTCCCATGTGCAGCTGGAGGATCTGGGCCTGTCATGAGCGTGCAATTTTTGTCATGCGATGACGTTTTTTAGAGTTTAATGGCTGAGTTTCCGTCTTTGACCACCCCTGCTTTTTCCTCCACTGTAGCTTAGCATTGAGTGGAGCATTTCATCCCCACTAAGGGCCCTTCAGTTTTTGCTCGGGCACGGCTCCTCAATACAGTAAAACTCACCATCACTATGGAGGAGTTTGCCACCATGGAGAGTCTGGGTATCGTGAGGCGCTCTAACAGCCCCTGGGCGTCACCAATGCAGCGCAAACCTTTCAAAGGTTGATGGACTCGGTGCTACGCAGTCTCGAGTTCGTGTTAAGCTATCTAGATGACATTTTGGTGGCCAACCGAGGTTTTCCACGGTTGGAAATCCACGGCTTGATTGTAAACCCGGCTAAATGCCAGCTTGGTTTGTCAGCCGTTGATTTTTTTGGGCCATCAAATTTCGGCACTGGGTGCGGTTTCTCTGCCCACCAAAGTCCAGGCTGTGGCAAATTTCCCCCGTCCTGCAGTGGTTAAGTCCCTACAAGAGTTTTTGGGGATGGTGAACTTTCACAACAGCCCACCTGTTAAACCGCTTTATGACAGCTTGCGTTCAAAGAAAGCCACAGACCCTGTGGATTGGACACCAGAACGCATTGCTGCATGTGATGGAGCTAAGTCAGCCTTAGCAAAGGCTGCTCTGCTCGCACAACCACAACCCTGAGATCACGATGACTACCGACGCTTCAGACATAGCAGTTGGTGCTGTGGTAAAGCAGCGAGTGGCAGATTATGGTTGTGTACATTATGTGTTACAACTGAACAATAATGGGAATTATGGTAAATGGTAATGTTAAATGGCGTATACTTATATAGCGCTTTCTACCTTCTTACGAAGGCCCAAAGCGCTTTACAGTCACAGTCCCATTCACCCATGCACACACACATTCACACACTGGCGGCGGCTCCGCTGCCAAACACTGGCGCCAACCTCCCACCAGAGGAAAGGTGGGGTTCAGTGTCTTGCCAAGGACACTTCGACACATGGGCGTGCAAGGCTGGAATCGAACCTGCAATCTTACGATCATGAGTCGACCGCCCTACCGCTGCACCACGGCCGCCCACTTTATTGTCGATAAAGTTGGACTTTTCTATTGTGTTGCACTATCTGCAAAGGCTGCTTATTGCAGATAAAAGAGACGCACAAGAATAACAACACAGTTCAGTAGAAAAACGTCCCATCAACACCTTTGACCAACTGCATACCTCTTGGTCCCTCTTGGTTGTGTTGTGTGAAAGTTTTGTGTTGCCTAATGCATGTTTTTTTATTCATTTGTTATTCTGAAGAATGTTTTTTATTTTTGGAAAACCACATCTGTCTATGACTCACTCTTGTTGCATGTCAGCATGTCTTCCATACATCTGCTTTCTTTTTTAAGTGGCTGCTCCGCTCCATCACATTACCGCTAAGTTGAGACCCTCGAGCGAGCAAAATGAACGAAAAGCTTTGAAAAGGTTCTTGTGCAGAAAACAGCCAGTGTAATGCCTTCAAAGAGACAAAACCAGGAGTCCTACACGAAACATGGATTTATTGCAACGGTTGTTCCCATACACCAAGCCTGCTCTACACATTATTAAGCGTCTGGCTCTCTAATGTTGCTAGAACACTGCCAATATAGTTGCATATGCCATGGATACTTGAATGCTGATTGTGTCACATTATTTTGTTGTATCTGTTTTGTGTTTTTTTTCTGAAAACACAAAACAAACTTTGCCTTAAATGAATTTTCCATAATCGGAAATTACTTTCTTAAATCACCAACTTTGCTGTATTCAATCTTTATTATCTGTAAAATATCTAAAGAAATTGTAATCTTTTTATTTTAGATATCATGTTAGACCTGGTACACTTGGTACAACCAAAAAATGTGTTTATCTATGTTTACACAGACCTTTAATTGGAAGTGGCCATTTGCTTAGGCTAGTCTGAACGCAGCTACATTTACCACATACAACAATGGTTCGTTCCGTTATCATGGCGACCATTAAGCCTCGAGGGAACTGCAAGATAAACCTATGCTCCCCTTAAGATGCAGGTGCCATATTCATCTGCTATTTACATAGAAACAGCTGCTGTTTGGAAGCATTCTATTCTTCTGACAGAAATATTGTTTAACCAGATACGGCTATGATTTACTAATTCGATTACTGTGAACACTGCACAAACATCAAAGTCCAGCATTCACAGCCTCTTCTTCTGGAATATATATGGTTCTTTTCACTTCCAGCACACTTCCTATCAGTAACTATTGCATTACATTTTAGATGTTGTTTCTGTAGTACTTGTTTGTTCTCAGTAGTTATGAGCAACAATAAAAAACAAGAATTTCCTGATATCATTTCCATTCCATTCTCCTGTTTTTAAATCAAGTCTCAAAAAGTGTTAAGCAATAAACAAAAACTAAATTATTGCATGAAATAAAACAGAGTGAGGGATTGCGCAGTCTGCGGGACCTGTTGTGCATTGTCTGGCTAAATACAGATTCATTACAAATCACAGTTTTGGGGGCTCTAAAATGACTGAAGCGATGCAAGAGTACTTCCCCCACAAATGTTTCCAGGCAAAACATTCACGATTTCCTGCATTGCTGTGTTACATTTCAGAGGAGAACCATGTTTATATCTAGATAGAAAAAAGTTATGTGCACTTTAAAAAGGTACTAACTAGATGTTTACGGTTCAAGCCAAGTATATTTTTATCTTTTTGTTTTTAATGAAACTCAATATGAGCTTCAGAAACAAAGAAAACCAATTTTTTATTTGTGTCTGTCAGTTTTCTCTGAAACATTAGCCAAATTATGTCAAAATCTGTTGTAATAACCCTTTGCATCAAATTACCAATCATTGGGTGGTTGTATTAGGTTATCACTAGATTTTGTTTGTAACCATGAACAGCTCTGAATTATGAGAACATAATTTTAAATAAACTCTTTGCTTCTATCCGTGGGTTCAGTGTTCAGCCCACTCCCAAAGCACATCATCCTTTGTTCGTTTGCCAGTCAGATTGCTGTTTCCTGTTAGCAGAGGCCTGATGGAGGCAGAGATAAGCAGCTCTTAGAATCGGGAAGACACCATTTCCTTCTAACAGGGCAAACTCACTCTGACATGTTTGTGCCTGTGTTTAAATTTAAGAAAAAAAGAACTGACTAAACACAAGACTCTGCCTGCTAAATGAATCAGTAGGAAGACGTTTTCTAGTTTTCTACTTTGGTTCATTCTCTCATTGAAACTGACCATTGACAAATGAGAAGCTTAGAATTGCCCATTGACTGTAAACGAGACCTGGACAGAGTGAGTGTGATGTCATCTATAAAAATCGTCTTAAATGAAGTCAATTCAGTCGCCATTTTTGCAGTAAGGATGCCACCGTGAAGCCAGACGACATCAGTAAGCAGTAAAAAAGTCTTTCAAACGTTGGGCGTGGGGGCCAGCTGGCAGCACATTCTTTGTTTGAGGCATCTAAATAAGTTTATAGCTAGAATAATTTGCACTTCAGAAAAAAATTATTGTAAAATATAGTATTAGCAAGAAGATGTTGAAAAAGGTGTCAGTCATTCTATTGGTCTGAATAATTATTCTTGCTCTGAGTAACAGTTGTTTATTTCTCTATAAAGTCTATGGGATTTTGGCTTCTTCAGCAGGTACCTCCTCACGTGATCCTGACAGAGATTATAGCGAGTTCTGAATGAATGGATAGGCCTTTAGGCTACAGTAGGGGAGGGGTTCCTAGAATGTTTGGGGGCCAACAGGCCCAAAAAGTTGTGAAGAGTACCACTTAAAACAGGAATAAAAACAGTGAAGCTTTGAAGGACATAAAAAGGAAAAAAGTAGATGATAAAGGATTGATAAAGGATTGATGAAGCAGAAGAAAGTATCCTGGAGTCTTAAATAAAATACAAGGAACAACAGAAGCAAAGCTAGCAAAGATAAAAGCTCACTTAAGAGGTCAGTCCAAAAAGGACAATTTTTCCAAGGAAAACTGTGAATTAGTGGCAATTTTATCACTTTTAAGCAGTGGCGGTTCTACACTAACTTACTCCCCGGGCAAATAACCCCCCAGCCCCCCCCCCCCCTTTTTAGGTCTTATAAAACATTAACAGCTAAATCCTAAAACTCATCCCTGGGATTACTCCAAAAATATTTGGCATTTTCCTAATTTTGTGCAACACCAAGAGTAAAAATCCTCCAAAAAACCTCAATACATTCATAAACAAATAATCTATTGTTTATTTTATGATCTCAAACAGCGCAGCTGTTTTACTGCCTGCATTTCCTGCTGTCTTTGTATCAAACAGGTTATTGACACCAACTAAATGGCAGGCATACAAAAAAAATCTTTTTATATGGAAAGTAAAGACACATAATAAAAATGTCTACAATTGTTAATAAAGAATGACCCAGTCATCTAAAGGCACGCAATGATCCAGGTGTTGCGCAGTCGAGCTGCGCTGTTTCACCTTGCAGCCCGCGCCCTCCACCCCTCCCCTTTTCCTTCACACACATTTGCAGCACCATCTCAAAGACTGGAGTGCGAAAGATGCAGGGGGGGGGCAATTCACAGGTTTTAGGTCATTCCAAACTCTGTGAAATAACAGATTATAAAAAAACAATAGTGAAATGTTTTTTTGTTGTTTCTAAGCTTTGAGCCACCGCTACCATTAAATTTGCCCCCCAGGCAATCGCCCATATGGCCCGTGCCTAAAACTGCTACTGCTACTAAGGTAAAACCAGGATCCCTGGAGAGGCTTCCCATTAGAACTGACAGGAGAGCAGAAAGGGGGTGCTCTATGTTCTCACCATCATACACCCTTGTCTGTAACTCTATCCTGGAGATAACATCACACCCCGGGCCCTAGGTGAAGCCGTCTTGGCCTATGAGCTCCCCCCTTTTGATCCAGGGTCAGTGAGGAAGGGGCAACACTTTCGCGCTGACACAGGTTTGTCTGGAGGCCTCGCATAGCTCCACCAGAGTGCTAACTGACTCACACATTTACGCCATCTCTGTTTTCAAGTATTCTCCTGATCTCCAACAGGACATAATCTACATGTATGATGTCTGCACGCATTTGCAGTTATTGGATTATGGAGAAATTACAGTTTGATTTAATAGCTGGACTGTTTTTCTATTACACAGTTAAAAAAAATCATGCAGCTTTATAATCAGTCCAAATGTAAACATCAGTACAACAAGGCCCCTATGTGCTCACCACAGAGGAGAAGCTGAAACAACAAGAAAAGTATCCGAACACATCTTGGGTATATTTATGTCAGGAGGGAGGGGTTAGTTTGTGGCGGAGTGGTCCTCAACTCATGCTGGGTAGGGCTAAATGTGATGCTTCCACTCCTGCTGTGCCTGGAGAAAATGTAAACCCTCAAATGAAACACAGGCTGCCCCCCCTGAGAGGCAAACCCCACGGTTTGCCAGGCTAGAAAGACAAGCGGGAGCTGTTGCAGAGTCAAACTGATCAGCGGCTCACAGTTTCATCAGTCTAAATGCTCCTCACCAACTTCCGAGTCCGAGTTCCTGACAGATCAGCTGTTGTTGATCAATGATCAGACCTGCAGTTTCTACTATCTGAATTCTTCCAGAGAATAATTTACAAGTCGAAAACATTTCTGTAAACATCACGTGATCATCTTTTTTAATCAATATAGGTAGGCACTCTATGATTTTACAAATGATGCACGTCAAAAACCCAAATCTCATCAAATACTTTTGTCATTTATTTTCTTCTGGAAGTCGATATTTAAAATAACTTGTCAACGTTGATAAAAACACTCAGACATAACTTTTTAGATAAAAATCATTATGTTTCAAAATAAGAAAAACTTAAATATGACAATCTTTCACTTGTTCTACAAAAAAAATTCTTCAGCAAAATAAGATACAATTTTTTAAATGAACAAGTAAATGTGCTAATCGGTAGTTTTCAGCCTTAGGAGCTGTGTCTGGACGGACAGCTTCAGTCAGGCAGTCCTGGTAAATCCTTGACCCTTTAACACTGGAGATGTCATCTGTGACATCTAAGTAACACTTATTCTTTGATGTAATGTAACTCCTCAACCCTTCACACAATCAATCAGCTGATTCTGGTGCAGAGAAAAGCTGCTATTTCGTTTTCCTCCACGATGGAATCTGTAGGAAATAAAGGGTGTTAAATGGTTAAAACAACAGTCATTTCACTTACCTTAGCCAAGAAAAATAAAAAAAAATACATAGTGTGAGGGACTAAGCAGCCAAATAAGGGCTAAAGAAATGTTTGTTTGTTTTTTTTTTGTTTTTTTTTTACAAATTATCACTTCATTTTTATCAAAAAAGGACCAAAAAAATGGCCCTGCAACAGACTGGCGACCTATCCAGAGTGTCCCCTGCCTTCGCCCAAAAGTGGTTGGGATAGGCTCCAGCAGCCCCGTGACCCTGAAAGGGAATAAGCGGAAGAAGATGAATGAATGAATCGCTTCATTTTTATCACAAAAGTACAAAAAAATGACCCTGCAACAGACTGGCAACCTGTTGAGTACCCATCTTCACCCAACAGTAGCTGGGACAGGCTCCAGCAACCCAATGACCACGAAAGGGATACAATGGATTCTGAAAATGTATGGATGTATCAAAGTAAAAAGTTTACAAACTAGAGAAAATTGACATTTTGGAACATGCAGAACTACTACTACATTTACATCTAAGGTAACTGCAGCTCAGACCTCGAAGACAAAGAACGTTTGTTATATTTATGATATAAGAAGGCTGTAATCTGCTATGCAAGGAGCAAAGGGGCCAAGGGACATATATACCTGAAAGGAAAACTCTTTTTAAGTGGGCTTCCTTTCTTTACCTCTGCTTTATCTGTCATTACAGGATCCCTCATACCTGCCCTTCCATCCTAAATTATGTGTACCTGTTTGGTACTGTGCTTTTTTCTGTGGTGGTCTTTTTCTCTACACCTGTACTCTGATATGAACAGAGTGCTGATGTATTCTTCTTTTTTGGTTTTTGCCTTGTTGCAAAGACTATCAAAGCAAATGATTCAGTCGTTAAAAATTGGTCAAACTGTCCTCAAGATTTGCCGAAACCATTTACCCTTAAATGCTCTTACCTAGTTTATAACTTAATATTTTGTTGGTTAAAGTCGATATTTTAGGACTTTTAAACCACGATGTATGTGTTTATCACAGTCGAAGTGAGACGCTACAAAAGAGGAAAGTTCCATAAATGCCTTCCTAGAACACATAAAAATAGTTTAAAAGTAATGTTTGCATTTAAACTCAAGTTGTTGCTTGAAAAAAAGTTGTTTAAAGCCTCGGTCACAACTGTCCTATATATTGGTCTGCGGGTAAATAAAGGGCAAACCTCTATGAGGTACGTAGATAGCCAACAGGAAATATCAAGAGTGTAGACCGAGCAGAGAGCCTGTAGAGCAAAAATATACAGTGCTCAATGTACAGACGAAATCTGAGGTCCTGCAGCGTGATATGAGTGTGGATTATGGATTCAACTTTGGGAACGTGATGTGTTCAATCAGAAGGTGAAGTCCGAAATGGACACAGGAAAATATCTGATTGTTCCGCTCTTGAACATCATGATATTTGTTGAATTTGGATCTAGAAAAAATTTAGTCTAATTTTATTTTTATTTCATTTTTCATGTTTGAGAAGAAGCATGGGGCTTTTGGCATTAATTATTAAAGAACACCTTCAAAATTGTACATGAAATTAAAGTCTGTCATTTGAGTCTTTGCATGTCTTGGTTCTGCAAAGATAAGCATCCTGCCTACAGAGACTTACACATAAACACAGGGACAGCCCGACAGCATGTTTGATCTTACACTGGCAATTGTTTTACTTTCCTGCTATAAAAGCAGTAAAGTCTTATCGCTTGGTAAAAACAACAGGCCCATTACCACCAAGGAGCATCGTAAATATTACCTAATTATCAATAATCCATCAGGGTGGCATCCCATATGCTCCCATTTCCCTCTATATCATCATAAAAATGAGATCAGAGCCTTTAGCAGGTTCCAGATAAGATATCTCCCAGCATTCCTCTCCTCTACGAGCTTTCAAGGAAGAAAAATATGGATCATTTATGTCATGAGATATGGCGCTGGGTTAAACATGCCCGTGTTACTCTCCCCTCCCTTCATGTGCCCCCTCCTGTTCCCAGGAGCCTGAAAGGGCGGCAAACTCAAAGGGAGATCAGGTTTCTGTTTGTGTTGGTTCCATTGTGTACAACATCATTTTGCTGTGTAATTGCGCGGGAACAATACACAGCCGCCCGCGGTGTTGATTCGCAGCTATACTGGGGAGTGAGGCTGTGAGTGGGTTTGTTTTGCAAAATGGCAGAAGCCGCAGTGAAATAAGGAATTTTCAATGTCCAACCCATCCAATGCATGCAAATGTTTCCGCTCTTTCCACATCTTCAAAAGCCCCTTTGGTTTCTTTTTTTTTTGAGGGGTGCCACTGGAGAAAGATGAGTTGCCTTGTTTGGAAAAAAGACCTTGGCTGTATTTAGGTTCCACCATCCCACAGGGGTGTAGCTGCTGAAGCCTGATGGTAGCAGCACACCACTGATTATCTAGAGCAGTGTTTTTCAACCAGTGTGCCGCGGCACACTAGTGTGCCGTGGGAGATGGTCAAGTGTGCCGTGGGAAAATACCCTCATTAACTGATCTAAAAAAATTCCCATCTCCAGGAAATCAGCTCTGTGTTCATCCAAACAGGCCCTGATAAAACACTGAGGAGTTAGGAATATAAAAGATCGTAAAACACTTTTTCTTTGCGTGTATTTTATTTTATTAAAGACATTTTGATAAGAATTACGCTACCGCGATTCAGCTGCAGCTCCGGCTGTATTTTGGAAAAGTCCCGTCGCTTTAACTGTCTCCACCAATCATTCTTGGATTCTTAATCACGTGTCATCAGTCTGACCAATCAGAGGTGGTTAAAGTCTTCACTTCCTTGTCCCAATTTAGCTCGTAAAACCGCTCAGTTCTAACAAAAATACCAGCTAAAGCTCGTCTTTAGCGGTGTGGCTTTCCACAGAATCCGGTGTCAGACCGTGGAACAAGTGAACAAAACAATTAAGCTCCGAAAAGCGATCTCCGCCGGCCGTTTTATGCACTACATCTCCCATGGTGCATTGGGTTGTGAGAGTGACAGTGCACAAGGAGATCTGTTGTTACACGTCTTGAAACCAACGAACACACTTCAAACTGTTTTTAAATCTTGTAACTTAACTTTTATTACATCTTTTAGAAAAAACAGCTGCAGCTTCCAGCTTTTTCTGCAACAATCATCACAAAAATGCATGTGAGATTGTGGAGGGACTGTAGATCAATACAGACTATGAGTTTCTCAGATTTTTTTTTAAAAATTGGATGCTGGTGTGCCGCGGGATTTTTTTTAAGGTTAAAGTGTGCCGTGGCTCAGAAAAGGTTGAAAACACTGATCTAGAGAGCGCACACAGAAGCCTTTACGTCGTGCTCTACTGAAGGAAAAACATGGAGGAACAGGAGAAAAACTGTGGTGACTGTGTTTTCTTTGGTAGATGTTCTGGTGTGGGTTTCGTTCTGATCAATCGCACTACACTTAGATGTACATTTCAAGCAGGTATCTCTGTTTTCTGGACAAAAGTATATGTAAACCAACTATGTTTCCATTATTCTGTTGTTCCCTTTTCCTTCAGATTGGCGCATAGGCTGTTCTTTTCCATTTGCAGTGCAACGCACCTCCTTATCCACCGAGTTTTTTATTTTTCTCTTTGACGCCGTAGATAGTCTATGTGCATTCCACTGCTGCTTGACTGCACCAGGGTTCACTTGCAAGTGATCTTAAACCCCCACACGCTGTTGAGTTTTCAGCAGACCAGTTTTTGTTACTTTTACCAATGGCTTGATGAGACCTGGAGCTAGTGAGTGTGGCATAATTCGTAGAAAATGACTTGCTTCCGGTTCTAACGAAATTAAAGCAATTTAGACGCCATTTTTTGGATGCTGCTCTGTTGAAGTCTGACGTCGTCCACAGTGATTGGCCACACTGTCTCTCTCTCTCTCTCTCTCTCTCTCTCTCTCTCTCTCTCTATATATATATATATATATATATATATACACACATGTATAAATTGTTGTGAATGGCATGTTCTAGCACGGCAAACAAAATGTGGTTGCCTTTACCACATTTTTACTCTACCTGATGAAATGCATCCAATAAAAACACACAGAGGAATCCCCGTCTTCCAGTTTTAGTTTTTAGTTTATGCTTTTTTCTGTTGGAACTCCATGTTGACTCTTTCTGAAGTGCTGAAATGAGCTTGTGGTCACATCATTTCTTTTCCAGTAGATGTTGGACCATGGTTTAATTGCTGGATGAGTCACACTTCTCAGTGCTGTGTGTCAAACGGTTTCAGGCTAGCCAATTGGGTATTAGCATTAAAACCCAGTTCCCCCCTCCCAGCACAGTCTCTGCACTCATCTAACGGTTTGCTCCAGCGGCGTTCTCTTACACGTCCTGTGGGAAGTGCATGTGTTGATACTTTGGTCTAACTTTCAAGACCTTGTCCGCTGAAACCTTCATTGATGCACTGAAGTCAAAAAGTGTTGGGAGAGCTGTGGGCCCTTCTGTAGCCCAAACTGAACTGCCACCGGACCGACCACAGGCACTTAATGGCAAATGCCAGCTTCTAATTGCAGCTGCAACACTAGGCATCACATTTATTGCTAATCATTACCTCTCTTCCTAAGAGTGCTTTTTCAGTGGCTGTGTAAGTTTTACTTAATTCTACAGTGAGGTCAATAAGTATTTGATGTTCCTGTGATTTAGCAAGTTCTCCCACTTAGAAAACATGGAGGGGTCTAAAATTTTCATCATATGTGCATTTCCACGGTGAGAGACAGAATCAGAGGAAACATTCAGAAATCACGTTGTACGATTTTTCTAAACAATTTATTTGAATGAGCTACTTATGTACAAAGTTAGTGGAGTATCATTCTTTTAAGTTGCATCCAGTTTGTTTCCCAAAGTGAGATTTTCAATTTGAAAGTCTTTGCAAATAAAAACAAAACAACAAATCTAAAGAAAAGTTGTGTTAGAACCTCAGTTGTGCAAGAACCTCAAAAAAGGTTGCAACTACTGGCCACAAAAAGAGAAAAATGTGTGTTTTATGTATGTATATTTTGTGAACCAAAGATATTTCAAGATAAAAATGTTGCATATGAAACTCTAAACGTACTGGGAAATAAAACATTTATAATTTCAGCTTTTTTGTGTCACATTTTTTTTTGTCCCGGTTGATGTATTCACTACTTCTGGAACAATTAATGTAAATACCATGTGCTGCTCTATTTCAAAGACTGCTTTGTCCAAACGTTGTCTGTATGGTTTCGGAAAAATGGTCGCTAAAGGACCCAAATGAAAAAGAAATGGCGGCTGGACGGAGATACAATTAGTTCAGTTAAAAAAAGACCAAATGTTTACATTTAAACCCCAATATGACTAGGCAAAAGTCTGTTTTTTTTTATCTAAAAGTGTTTTTGCACATCCAAACTATAAGCGACAGCTTTACAAAAAAATGTGCATAATTAAAGTTTTTGAGATGCTGTCAAGCGACTGATGACGCTTGCAGGACTTGAAGTTTCCACTGAATGTGGCAGTGGGCTCTGCTGTCACAGTCTCTCTGGTGTATGCGGTCATCGTGACAGGAGCAGGGAGGCAGCAATTGGGATGGTTGAGTCAACAGTCATTAGTCCCTCGTATGTGAACATGCTCTGTTAAACATGTTCCTCATCCATATTCCTTTATTATATGTTATAGGGAATAGTTTGATTAATGGCTTACGGCCACATTATGTGTCCTGCGTCATACGTCTTGCGCCAAATCCAATGCCTCATGTTCCTATGGCCATCATAACACACTGTGTTGCCACTGTGTTGCCCTCAACCAAGCAATGACTATTTTTCCCCATATGATGAGAAAAAAAATCTACAGAAACATTGGCAGAAATTTGAAATATGTTTTAAACAGATGCACCCAAAACCATGTGTAAAGTCTATTTTTTAAACCTGATTTTTTTAATTATTTTATTTGTACAATGGTACATGTAAGCATAGACAATTATTGAGCCATCTGAACTTTTGCAAAGATGGATGTGCATATTGTGCATATAAAAGGAAAGTATTTTGCCGATCACCGCTAACGCCACAGAGAAAGTGTTTATGATGGCCTGGCAGCACAGACTCTTCCTGGAAGAGGCTGTTCTCACTTATCTATGTCGCAATGTGAGAACTCACTCGTTTTCGTGGATTGGGAGGTGCTGGTGCTCTGATGGTGCTTTATAGGAATACTCAGAAATATGTGAATGGATCAAAATACCACTTTGGGGTTGTTTATAGTGAGGAATTAACATAACAGAACACAGGAATATGACGCAAGGTGAACAACAGAGATGGTTGTTTTTTTTTTTGTTTTTCCACTGTCCATTAAAATCAACAAACAATTACAACTTTAACAAGGAAAAAATGGAAAAAGAAATAACACAAAACTTAGTTCAAAGCTTCTGATCTCTTAAACTTGTTTTAGCAAGTTTCTCATTTATTGTTCATTTCTCAGCTCTCCCTGAACAGTTGTCCTCTCAGAGCTTAGCCAGCTGACTCAGGCAGACTGAGAGGACGGGGCCGCGGTTGCTTTGCCGCCTGGAGCCCCACAGGGTTTGTTTGTGGTTTGTTTGTCGGTGCAGCGGGAGGCTGAGAGGTTTGCCCGCAGCCCTTTCCGTGGCACCAGCCTGTCCCGGAGGAAAGAGCTCCAGCACAGATGCTGCGTCTTTGAGGATGAGGCTGAACGGGATGAAACCGAGGTTTACAAAACAGAGCTTTTGGACAGTTACATGTATTTTTGGGCCATCACTGTGGCTGTGTCCAAATTCCCAGCCAAACCCCTAACTAAGAGTTCCACACCATGCTCACTACTCACATGTCCTTTAACGACCACATGCTCACTACTTTTTTTTTTAACATCGAATATGACGTAATTGATTTTGCAAAATTAAAATGTAATTTATATGAGCGTTTTGCGATGATCATTTATGAATCCACTGTCTTCTGAAGATAAAGGGTTGATGGTTCGTTAAAAAAATACATTATCTTTGGCAAAAATGGTTCAAACACATTGTGGTCTATATTCGCCAATCTAGTGAGCATTGATGCACACTAAATTTTTCGCAGAGACTTCTGGGAAATTTCTAGGGCACTCGATTTTGGAATTGCGGATTCGGACACCACAAAAAATGGAGAGAGCAGTGAAGGAATTCAGACACAACCTGTATTTTCTGTCCTTTCTCGTGTGCACTTTTTTCCCTTATCTAAGCTTCTTTGTTATACTTTAAATTGAATAAGTAAATACAATTTTCAGACTTAAGTGACATCACACATATGATACTTCATAACTGTTCCATTCATTTTCTTTAACTGCAATTTTCAAAATCTTCAGCCTGAAAATACAGTTTAAGAAAACCATTTAATTTGGAAATTAGAGCTACTTTTTCAGAGAGCTGATATTTTTTCACATTTAGTGTTTAACAGCTTTTTGTTTGGTGTAGATTTAGATTTTAAATGTGTTGTTGTAAACCAGTTTTGTGGGAAAAGATCAATAACTACAATCTGCCATTTATGATGAGACTAAGACTTTTATACATTTTCTTTTTCATTCTAATATTTAAAAACATGTTTTACTAAACTCAACAGATTTTTAAAATTGATCATTTTAGATTTATAAAGAAAACTGTGTGATAAACGCCACTCCCAAATCTCACTCATACTTTAAATTCTCTCCACCAAAAGAACAAAAAGCTGGCGTCTGCAAACATAATCCAGCCGGGATTACATCATTACCACACAGTGATTGGGGAAAAACAACAAAAACGTCACGTGAAACTTTAAGATTGTAATTTAGGAAAGAGAGCGTGTGAGGGCAAGTCATGAGTATCTGCTAAATGAGGACGGCAAAAAAAGGGACAGGTTTACAACTATTATCTTAACAAAGCCTGCTCCTGTTTTAGAGGCTAAAATTGATCTATCAGTGGGATCTTTGAATTAATTGAATTACTTTATTTATTTTGTTACTTTTTTTTAATTGATTTACTACATTTTATATTTTTAAATATAAAAAAATATGTAAAAAGAAAACACCTTAACCACTTTGCTTATCATAAAAACAGATATAAGGACAAGCCTTGCTTTGCAGAAATGAAATAAATCATAATATAAAAAAATCAAAAATACTTACAAGTCAAATATTCTATAAAAGTGGAATAATAAAAGTAGAAGTAGAACTGAATGAGTTTATCATTTAAAAAAATTGAGTCTTTTTTTAAAATGTTTTTAAGGTTTAATTCAATCTTATTTTATCAGTTACAAACTGCACTTTCTGTCATGTTTCAGTACAGGATTGGTTATCCAATATCATCCAATTTCATAAACATATTTTTGTTCACGTTTCGACTTCTGAAACAGCCAATGCTGTCACTTTAATGGTTGCATATGTGCAAGCATTTTACTTCAGCTTCATATGGATGGATGGATGGATGGATGGATGGATGGATGGATGGATGGATGGATTGGAAGCAGAAAAATACAGAATACAGAATACAGAATCTTTTAAAAGAATGACATACTTTATACCCTAAAAAGCTGTTTTCTGTACATTTGTTTTCATCAGACTAATGTAAGGAATACAAATGTAGGCTAAATGAGTTTACCTTGACATGTTTTAACTGAGGCTGAATGGTGGGAGTGTTTGACACTCTCACCTCACAGCGAGACGGTGACAAGGTTGGGAGAGAAAAGGTTCAAATCCCAGCAGCAACTCTTCTGTGTGGAGTTTGCATGTTCTCTGTAACAGACTGGTGTCCTGAATCAACACGCTATTACATAAACACTTCACTGCTGTAAAGTGTTACACATCTGCATCTTACAAAATCTGCTTTTCTGCGCTTCCACTAGAATTACGTTAGTTGTGTAAACAGTTACAGTAGTTGAAATACTGTAAGAACTGGTGCTAAAGCTGCGGTGTATAGTGGTTTTAACGCCCTTGGAATTACCGTAACTCTTCAAACTTTTATGCAATTAACATAATTCCAAGGGAATTCTTTCATCTCCCTTACGGGGTCATGGGGCTGCTGGAGCCTATCCCTGCCACTTACGGGCGAAGGCAGGGGACACCCTGAACAGGTCGCCAGTCTGTCGCAGGGCCACATATCACACACCCATTCATTTTCACACTCACAGCTAGGAATAATTTAGAGTTACCAATTGACCTATGGAGCATGTTTTTGGACAGTGGGAGGAAGCTGGAGACCCCGGAGAAAACCCATGCATGCATGGCGAGAACATGCAAACACCACCACATGCATTGATGTTCTGTTTCAGGTCCCACAGCCAGGGGATACTTGAACCGGGGGGCCATCTTGGTGTGAGGCAAGAGCGCTAACCACTGCGCCACCGTGCAACCATGGCTAGGGGATTGTTGAAAGAAATTAGTAAAGTTTTCTTTTTTTTTTAATTAAAAAACTCTATAAAATGTTCACAAATCCAGGTATTTTTATGCTTCTAAATGACCATTCCTATTCATTTGCAATGCTGCCGCTGTTTCCCCTCCACTTTGCCATGGGTATTACTCCCAATGTACTCCGAATGTGCTGGAATTTCTTTAATTGTGTAAAGAGTGCTGTTGCTGGTGACATTTCTGGTGTTAACCCTGGAGATGCAGCTGTAACCTCGATCGTAGAAATGATCAACATTAATCAGCTGGTTCTGATTAGCGACTTACCACCAATATGGAATACTACCACTTTACTGACGTAAATAGTGTCCTACTGACGCAAATCTGCTTTTCTTTGCATGAGAATCAGCTGATTAAAGCCTTTGTGACATATCAGTGCAAGGCTGATGCGTTGATAGTTGATAGTTTCTGCTAAAGTAAATGGATAACTCTCAACCAGTCACTAAAGAGAAATTACAGAACACTAAACTGTGTTTCTGTGTTTGTTTGACCCCAGCTCCATCTAATATAGGCTTCCTCCACCATGACATGGTATTTCACTTCCTAGAATGATACGGTTCAGCTTCTACAGCAGTGGCCCCAAAGTAACTGCAGCAAGGCTAAATGAGTCAGCATCAACATATAAATAAGCTGTAATGATAGCTTTGAAAACACAGCAAATTATAGAACCCGGTTATCGCAGAGACCGCCGGATCATGTGGACTGCAGCTGAGCAGCAGAAGGTGACGTACGGCACTGAAACAAATGTCTATTTCTGCTCCAAGGGTCCTAGGCTCCAAAGTCCAGTCTTTCCTGCAACAACCACCTTTAAAGTTTGGACTCTTTTAGTCCGGGTGCAGTTAGGGACTGTCACAAATCGACATAAGGATGGCATTCAAATACAACTGTCACAAATGTAAAAATGAGTCAAACCTTCACATTACCTAAACCATACATAATTTATGACACAAATGGGACCAATGAGCATCACAAAAAGAGGTTATAGTAAAACTCTGCAGTTGATGGGAGTTTGAGTGTTTATGAAGTATGAAGTCACACACCTCAGCTTAAAGTGAACCGCTAACAAATGGGAGGTGCCTCAAAATGTCATAGGAAGCTGTTATATGAACTTTTCCACTATTCACACAAAACACTTACAGATGCGCTGCAATGTTGAAGAAATCAAAGGTGTCAGCTCATTATAAGACATTCTGGATTTTTACATCAAAACTAATTACATTTTTGCTTTTTAGTGCTTTTCTTAACTTGTCTCTGGTCCGTATTTGTCGCTGGAGTTACGTTGTCAAAATAAGTAGGATTACAGACGTTTTACGGCTGTAAAACTCCTCACGTCACACGTCATGCACTTTTCTCAGACAGACATTTGCAAACCTTTGAAGAAAAATAAGTCCACTTTTATAGAATAAAAACAAGCAACTGATTGCAATCAAAGATTTATGTAGATTTGGCAAAACTGAACGCAGTCTGCACAGGAGACACGGCATGGACGAGATTGATTGACAAGGTCTACAGCAAGGGCTGAGAGAACACTGTTTTCCAAATCCAAACGTTTGTCTTTGTCTCCAGTTGACTTCACTTCATATTAAAGACCCACTCTGGTGAAAATTGTATTTTTAGTTTTTGTTTAACAAGTTCTTGTGGCATTTTTTTGACAACGGAGGACATTTTGAGGAATTAAAAACGTCCTGCTACAACTTACCTGATTGCTGCCTCTGCAGGAGACAAATACAAAGGAGGAGCAGAGGGTTTTCAGAAAAAGACACTTCCTCTAAGTTGAGATGCTGCTCTTCAGAGAATACCTTTTTCTTTTTTTTTTTCAGAAGCTGGACTGGCAGGAACACATCCAAGTGGAAACTGGGCTGTTTTTGTGCAGTCAGGGAAGTTGGAATTCCTTCAACGTGACCAGGGACACATAATTTATCATTTGTGCATTGATGTTACAATCTGAATTGAAATGTGACCCAACCAATCACAAAAGCAAGGAAAACAAAGTTTGGACAACTACCAAAAATTTGCCATGCACAGTTGTGAATATCCTCTTTTGCTAACGTGGGACTGAGTTACATATCAACATATAATGTGACTCAGCGTTACAGAGTAAGGTCACCCCTCCAAGGGTCTTCTTTGGACTCACTTGCTGCATCTCCATGTTTTGAAGAAACTTTTGAGACATTTTCCTGTCTGGAAAAGTTTTTTTGGATGAAAGTGAAAAAGGGAAATGAGAGAAAGAGAGAGGGGGGGGCATGACTTACGAGGAGAAAGAGGAGCAGGAAAAGCTGCTTCCTTCCTGCCTTCATCACGATCGACCAGGGGCAGAAGCTCGCAGGGCGGTGGCAGTATTTTTAGCCGTAATCGGAGGGGAAGTTCTGCCTTGAGGGCCTTCGGGGGCTGGTAGAGAGCAAAAAGGGAGCTGTTGAGAGTTTCCTGACCCATGCACAGCCACTCTGACAGGGACACCCCCAGATCCCATGGGACATCACCGCTAAGGTCAGAGAGCACAACCTCTTTGTGTGAAGAAAATACAAGTCCTGTTTTTTTGTTTTTGTTTTTTTTTTTACATTTTGGAATTCATTTTATGAAGCATTAGAATTAAAGTAGAAGCCCGTGAATCATAAAAGCATGCTATGTAGACTGATTCCATACAGACCTACTGAGTGTTTTTCACTGTCTTCAGTGGAGGATAACCTCAAACAAGTGCAGCAAAGTTACATTAAATCCAGGCTCAATTTAATGAAAACTTTTTTTAACAAAGTATAGTCAAGAAATATTTTCCTTTCTGAAACAAGCCCCTAATGGTTTTTTGAGAAACATTTGGCATTTCCAGGTTTTCATCAAGTCAAAGGTTTGAAGGAAAAACTTTGCATTCATTGATTTACTTGCAAAAACTAACATGAGAAATTATTGAACATCTTTAGTTTACCTTTAAGTCAAGGATTTAATTAAAGTGATCTGTTCAAAGTCTGGTCACTTTATAAAAAGGCATTGTACACATCTGTCTGTGTCATCGACTTCATTTATCTCCATTTCCCTGTTTCAAGCCCAAAAGACTATATCTCCCTGAGGACGTCTTCCAGCTGATTCACACATTCAACTAAATTTGATTTCAGACCAACAAAACAAGCCTTGGTTGGACGTCCATCCACAGCAAAAAACAGGTCCCTTAAAAACAAGTCAATAATTCTTACCCCATGGCAGATTTTCTTAAAATACACAAAAAAAAGTGTCAATGGGGTAAGAAATATGTTATTATTAGGAGTTTTTATTTTAAGAAAAATATTCTGGTCGCTAAGACATGTTTTCTAAAATGATAATAATTTTCTAATAAAATTCAATTTGTTTTTCTTTTAAGACAGAAAAAGGTAAATTTTTGATAACACTTTAGAAGGTACCCTTTGTTAACATTACTTACATAATTAAGCATTATTTCACTATTATTAAACATGTTGACAGACACATTTATGCATTACTTTGCATTACTAAGTGTATTTTTTTAATGCAGTAGTTAATTGATGCTATTCAACCTTACTTCAAGCATAACAAAGCCTTACACACACACACACACACACACACACACATAAAGCCTTAATAATTCCTGAACTAAACATTTACTGTGGTTGTTTGTTTGAAATTACTTAACCCTTTATAAATGCTGTAAAACCTCATAAGCATTACTTATCTATTACTTAACCATAAATATCAATTATGAAATGATTATTTGAACCTTGTTGTAAAGTGTGAACAATTATCCCTTGGAAAACACTTTATAAGTAACGGAGAACTTCTAATAATCATTATATAATGTTTGACCTTTTTTTTTAAATATGTATCCCTTTAGAAAAGCATAACGGTGGTAAATATGCCTTTCGTGTTCATCTTCACTATAACCAATCACAAACCAAGCAAGTGTTTCCAATTTATCTTATATCAACGGTCTTCTAACTTTCTTAAGATTTAGTTTTTGTAGTGATCCCTGCCTCTTTATTACCCAAGATGCAACACTGCAACTATAAACATCAAAGCCTGTGTTGTGTTACAAACTGTTTGGGATTATTTTTGATCCAGATATTGAGAAATTACAGGCAGGTTCCCTTCTTGGGCGTCTGGATTACTCTCGTTTTCTCTCTTTTCCTTTTGGAGAACCCGTTCTCAGGTTCCTCTGGTTCGGAAAATGTTTAGCAGGCAAACTCGCTTTACTTCCCGCGAGTGCAGAGAGACAGCCGAGCAGAGGGAGCCCAGACTTTACATGGGGTACAAGACAGGGTACAGAATGCCAGACATGCCAAGCGTCAATTCCCTTCAAGGAAGCTAACATCATAGCCTGTTTCTATTTGGCTAGTACGTTGTGGGGTTCAGGTTATAAATTGATGGGAGGAGTCATTCATCGCTAAAGGATACCCCTCCCACACAGAGTTGCCATGTCTGTGCGGTTTAAATAGAGAGTTCAGTCTAGGAGATTTGCATCTAGACAGCTTCTACAAGCTCTGTCCACATTACATCACAAATGAACCTCCGACATTGTGGGGTTCTCCCCTTAGCAACAGCCACTAATCTCGACAGAATTGGATTGATGCAACTCGGTTTGCAGCCTGTTCAATCCAATTTACCTGAAAGCAGTAGTACAAAAATAATATTCACCATAATCTGTTTTCTGTATATATATTTATTTTTGCCCCATCTTTTACTGCCGGATTCTCAAACAGGATCTGGACGCAGAAGAAGAATCTGTGCCGGAATGAGAAGCAGAGCAAGAGGATGTCATCCCATTCTTAAAAGCAGGAGGAATGTTTCATTTCTCATTCAGTAGTTAGACATAACGTTAAAAATATCCTATGTAAGATTGATGCTTCCATTGCGGGCGTGATCAACTTTGTGGCTCACAGTCTGTTTTTCCAATATTTTTGGAGGGATTTTCACTTTTTTTGTCTGGATGATGGTTATGATAATGGTTTTTAGAAGGGTGTATATGCGTACCATCCTCCAGTTTGAAAGTTTGTGATGGGAAGAGCTTCATGGTGAGTACAATTCTATTTATAACCAACAATTCCCCCTTAGATTCAGACACAATAGAGATAAAAGAGAAAAAAAACTATTCAAGCTGGTGTTCAGATCCCGTCATGTAACCTGTGAGAGCTTTGCCAGATTTAAACTGTGAATTTAAAGAAAAAGCAAAACTGTTATCATTATAAGTACAGATCTACTTTGTTTAAGTGACTTCGCTCTTAACTTATACAGTGTTACGTCCAATGCTGCCTGTAGAATGAGGGCACCCAGGTTTTGATAAATGAGGGTATGAAAGTTCAAAAGTCTTCTTCCCTTGGGTGCAAAGACTTTTTCGCAGCACTGTAGTCAAACAGTTTTGACAGCTTGGAAATCCTCCCAGAAGAGAAGCATCCCGTCCCAAGTCCACAGTCACATTAAGGCCAAACCTAATGTAATCACAGAGCGCTCATATAAATTAGTAAGCACTCGACCAAACCGTTAAACTCTGCCTGACATCTGTGAGCGTTGTTAAACGCTCTACACACAGATAGAGGAGATTCTCTGCTTTTACGAGTATTTATTCAGGGCGTATCTTCATCTGAGAAAACAGACTGCAGCCAGTACGGGCGGCAGCTTGATTCCCCACCAACAAACGTTTTGTTTTTCTCCAGAGGTGGAACCATTGGCTGTATATGAGAACAAGACTGAGCGAGTATGACGTTGCTTACTTCCTGAGATGAAGTCAATTCAGTCGACACTTTTCGCATTTTGGATGTTGGCATTTGGAGCTAGACAATGTCAGTAAGCAGTGATGGTCCGAGTCTATGGCACCAATCCGGGTAAGCTTGTTGGAGAGTCCATACCCCCTTTCACTTGAAAGTGGGCTACACAAATCTGTTCAATCAAATGTTCAACATAGACCACATACTTTTATTGAAGCATCTACTTGGTGAGTTCAAAGTTTAAAAAAAGAGGACAATCAAGAACATGTTGAAAAAAGGTAGCAGAGCAGAATGTTACTCTCACAAATAAAATGACACAGTAATAGTTGTTTATTTCTCAGAGAAGTCTATGGGGATTTTGGCTTTTGAGACCTTTTTGGGGCACTTCCTAATTTGGAGCGCGTAGGGTGGGGTGAGGGGGTCAATCAGTTGCAGTTCTCAGATACAGTCAATGGGTTTAACAACTGGTGGGGAAAGCTTGGAAATCGTCAGTCAAACACCGACACTGAATGAAGTTCCTCTCACCGCTTGCCTTTGGTAAGGAGGCCTCGCGTCCTCTGTGTGATTCAAGCCCCTCTCAGTCGGGGCAAAGTGGCCATCTATTGTGTGGTGGGACTCTGCGGGATCCCAGGCTATGCTCTCCCTTCAATGCAACCACAGCAATTATGAGATAATTTTTCGGCAGGATTTCAGCAGGCTGGCCGTCTCACTTTACTCAAAGAACCAGAATTGCAATGGAAGAGGTGGTGAAGGCTCCCAGGCTGGAGCGTGTTGGGGTTGAAATGACCTTGACCCAGAACAGAGCATGAATTTGTATTTGGTCACGCAAAAATAATACTAAAAATTACAAGCTTGAAAGCCTGTGCTCGTCTTCAGGTCTTAATTGCTTTTGCGTTGTTTGGCCTTGCCAGGTAGAAAACACCTTTGTGTGCGCTCTCTGTATGCATCGTCCCCCTTTTATTAGATCAGCCTGTGGAAATGTTCAAATGCAGCCCAGTAGGAACATCACAGTGATTGAAAAACAGAGGGAACTCATGGAAACACTGATATTCCACGGATTTACGATGGACAGAATTGTTGACCTTGAAGCTCTAAATCAGCTCGGATTTCTGGAAATGTAATATTTACAGCCTGATATGAAGCTGCACTAGCTGACTGTGGTCCTGAAAGTTGATCCTTAGAGAAAGCCTAGGTTTTCTCTCTGCGTAAAACAAATTAAAACTCTGATATTTCACACTTGTATTAGTTTATTGAGTTTATGTAGACTGTGTACTGGACTGTTGAGGTGAAGAAAGCAGGGTTGTATTACAAAACTCTGCCCTTATATCTGCAATTTTTTAGAACACTCCCTGAGCATATTAAAGAGACCTTTTTAAAGCGTGTTTACAAAGATCTCTTACTTGACTAAACAGATGAAAACAAAAGCTTACTAATTTTGGTAAAAAAAAGAACAAAAAAAAAAGTAGCAGAATTCTATGTAAACCCACTTGTAACCCTATATATCCAGATGACTCCAAGGTGCAGGTGCCCACAGCATCAGTTGAATGGCTGACTCCAAAATATTTCCTGACCGTACACTTCTTGGCAGACAGGGTTTGCCACTTCCCATATTAAGGAGTGAAACAAGAAAAAAATGGTATGTTTTTATTTTTATTAAAAAATAAAATAGTGAGAATGTTGTAAAATGACATAGATTTACAGCTAATGGAATGTTCCAACTGAGATGGGCCACATTTTGAGATGGAGCAGACAGTGCACAACACTCCATTTTCACAGATGTGTAAAAAGGAATTCCTGTTTTCACCTGGCGATGGAGAAAGGGGACTGCCGCAGAACAGATGGGTCACGTTAGCCCAGAGAGGGCTGGCGATAGCAGCTCGCTGCAACAAGGAAAGCTGTAGCGCCAGTCTATTGATCCCACCAGAGGGGAGAGATAAGCTGTCGCCACTTACGAAGTCATTTTAAAGGTTAGATGCAGGAACAGAGCCTGTCTGTGTGTACAGAACCGATCCATTATGTTGACACAAATAAAACTAAACATTTGTGATAGTTTGCTTGGAGGAAGTTGA